>CAXKVI010000006.1:43099455-43158641 GCA_964058755.1 Campiglossa producta | reverse complement strand
CCTCTTTTCAAACTAAGAACTTTCATATGTGGAACTCTATATCTATCTCGATTATTTTGTGCCGTTACAAACTACCGTTATGTGAACAAAATTAATATACGCTTGTACTAATACTAGTACGCTGGGTATAAAAATGCTACAGACAATACTAACTACGATGATTGCAATTTCTATCTTGTTGAAGGATGTTGCCGAACCGCTTTGTATTGTTGCTTAGAAGTTTTTCATCACCTTTACTGGTCATTGAACCAAGGAGAGGAGATTAGGAATTTCTAAACCGCAGGGTATAACCATTACACCAAACACTGCTTGGTGTGCCTGCGGGCAAATTGCAACTATATATTCGCCTATTTTTGTTGTTATTGTTATTTAACAATGTTATTCTTTTACCTAATCTAATCTTGGCTTGCGTCATAATGACGCTTAACCGCCTAGGCGATTTTGGCCGTTTCGTATCAAAGCATGCCAGTCATTCCTTTTTATCGATAACTGACGCCAATTGGAAACCCCAAGGGAGTTCAAGTCATCCTCCACATGTTGTTTCCATCTCAGTCGAGGCCTTCCCTTTCCTCTGCTGCCGAATTCGGGTGTCGATAGGAAAACTTTCTGTGCTGGAGCTTCTTTTTTTCCATTCGCATAACATGACCCAGCCAGCGAAGCCCTTGGGCTTTAATCCGCTGAACTATGGTCAGGTCTGCGTAAAGCTCGTACAGCTCATCGTTAAATTTCCTTCGATACTCGGCGTTGGCATCACGGGAAGGACCATACATCTTCCGAAAAACTTTTCTCTCAAATACTCCAAGGGCCATCTCATCTTCTCTTGACACTGTCCATGATTCCGAGCCGTACATCAGGACTAGTATATAAGAGACTTATAGAGCGTGATCTTTGTTTGTCGAGAGAGGACTTTATGAGGTGGGTTTTGTCGAAGGCTGAGGTAAACTCAGTCTGTCCAAGGTCAGCAGAGGTCCCACTAACCCCTACTCAATAATAACACGCTATTTGTGTATTAAAGTCGAACACACACACACGGCCTTAAGGCGTCGAGGAGAAGCAGCTTTCCGTCTAAGCACGGACGGACTAGAGGAGAGCGGTCGGTATGGAATATTCTCTCCGGCAGTGATAAGTCGGTCGTAGTGACCGGAGAGCAGCAACAGTTGGCGAACAGCTGAGCTGTGTTAAAGAACGGCGTCACAATAATCTAGCGGCGGAGCGTGGCGGCCGGAAAGCAGCAACAGGTGGCGACCAGCTGAGCTGTGTTAAGGGAGCGACGTAGCAACAAGCTAGCGGCGGAATGACCCAGTTGGCAAGCGGCGGCGGAACGACGGAGCAGCGGTATTTGGCGGGAGAGTATTGAGCGGATAAGGCGGAGCGGGTCAATAGGCGGGCGGTTTACCTGGTCGGTTCTGCTGGGTGATGGTAGTACTCCTCCAAGGACGGTGTTGAAAGACTGGAGTGAATCCTAGAGTGAATGATAAGAAGAGGTGAATGATTAGGGTGCTGGCTCGTTGGCTGGACACCACTGCCTCCATAGTCGCACGCTATGAATAGGTGGTTGTATGGAGACAGAGTTGTACCAGCTGGGACTCGCAGGCCGATCGGAGAGCTGAAGGGGCGGTGCACCCTAAAGGCACAACGCTATCCCCCAGCAAACCCATCGGTCTGCTCCAGAGCCAGAGCTAAGTGGATGTCGGTACGCCGCCGGAGCGGCACGGTCTTCCCACTTAGCTAGTCGATGGAGCGAGAAAGCCATAAGGCAACAACTCCATCGACTCGCCCAAACCAAAAAGTAACCTAGTCACTCAGTGCTGGTCCTTGCTGGAAACCTCCATCCCTCACTCGTATTCGCACACTAACTATGTAGGTGTCACGAGAGGGGGTGGCGGTGTACCGGCTTTGGGTAAGATGGCTTGGTGGCCGGGCGCTGTGCATAAAGCACAGATACTCCCTGACACCACTCAACCCATCTCACCCTTAGGCCGGAGCCAAGTGAAGCGTCGGTACGCCACCGAAGCGGCACGACCGTTCCGCTTGGCTAGTCAGCGGAGCGATAAGCCCGAAAGCTACTACTGCCGCTGACTCACCTAGAGTGAATGATTTTGTCTTGCACAAAATCGACAACTTAAGCGGGGATGATTATAAATTACCTGAGAATTTTTGCCTGTTCGCCGCTTGCCATAGTGTGTGGTTATGAACGAATGAAACATTTGTTTTGGTGATCGCCATGCTATTGCAGTGCTTGCTGCTGTTGATCATTTGCAAAGTGGCGGCTGCTGTTGATTACTTTGCAAGGTAGCGAGTTTTATGGCATACTTTTCGGCGCTAGTTGGAATTAGTGGAGTTAGGTACAGTGGGGGTCGTACAATTGTGACGCTACGTTACAACTTTACTTCTCAATTGCCTACTTAGTCCAAAGTAACACTTGTTGGCAAGAGTGATTCTCCGTTGGATTTCTAGACTGATATTATTTTCGGTGTTAATGCTGGTTCCCAAATAGACGAAGTCTCAAACTTGTAGCCATCAACGGTGACTTGGCTGCCAAGGCGCAGGTGCGCCGATTCTTTCTTTGATGACAGAAGATACTTCGTCTTGTCCTCGTTCACTGCAAGACCCACTTTTTTCGCTTCTTTATCCAGCCCAGAGAAGGCAGCACTTACGCTGCGGTGTCAATATCATCGGCATACGCCAGAAATTGCACGATCTTGTAGAAGATTGTGCCATTGCGGTTTAGCTCTGCTGCTCGAATTATCATCTCCAGCACCAGGTTGAAGAAATCGCACGAAAGGGAGTCGCCCTGTCTGAAGCCTCGTTTGGTTTCAAATGGCTCAGAGTGCTCCTTCCCGATTCTGACGAAGCTGTTGGTATTGCTCAGCGTCAAAGCCGTATAAGCTTTGCAGGGAAGTCAAACTAAGACATGGCGGTATACAGGCAACTCCTTTTTGCGCTGTCAAAAGCTGCTTTAAAATCGACAAAGAGGTGGTGTGTATCGATTCTTTTATCATGGGTCTTCTCCAGGATTTGGCGTATCGTGAAAATGTGGTCGATGGTAGACTTACCAGGTCTAAAGCCACACTGATAAGGTCCAATCAGTTTGTCTACGATGTGCTTCAGTCTTTCACACAATACGCTAGAAAGAACCTTATATGCGATATTAAGAAGACTGATTCCGCGGTAGTTGGTGCGGTTAGGGGGATCGCCTTTCTTGTGGATTAGGCAGAACACACTTAAATTCCAATCTGGAGGCATGCACTCGTCTGACCATATTCTGCATAAGAGCTGATGCATGCTTTTTACCAGCTCTTCGCCTCCGTGTTTGAACATCTCGGCGGGTAGTCCGTCTTTTCCAGACGCTTTGTTGTTTTTGAGCCGGGATATAGCTATCTTCACTTCTTCATAGTCAGATGGTGGGACGACCTTTCCATCGTCAGGGATTGGGGTATCGGGTTCAACGTCTCCCTCGCAATTTAGCAGTGAGGAGAAATGTTCCCTCCATAATTTAAGTACATTTTGTACCCCAGTTACCAGGTCGCCATTATTGTTCTTACAGAAACTTGCCCGGGTTTTTAAACCTTCCGTCATCCGCCGGATCTTTTCATAAAATTTTCGGGCATCGTTCCTGTCAGCCAGCATCTCAAGCTCCTCACACTCACGCCTTTCGGCCTCACGTTTATTTTTTCTGAACAGGCGTCTCTCTTCCTTCTTCGCCTTACGAAAGCGTTGTCATACACTGCGGGTTGCGCCCGTTCGCAAAGTCTCCCTGTATGTAGCGTCCTTTATGTGCGAGGCTGTGCCTCATCGTACCAGTTTTTCTTGCAGGCTCGCTGAAACCCTATAGTGGCCTCAGCGGCGGTACGTAATGAGTGAGTGATATGCTTCCATTGCTCGTTCCTTCCGTTACTGTGCGCCCTTACTTCGCTGCACAGAGGCGTGTGCGTATCTTGGCTGCAACAAGATAATGATCCGAGTCGATATTGGGATCGCGTATGGTACGCACGTCTAGAACAGTGGAGCTGTGGCTGCCGTCGATCATGACATGATCAATCTGGTTTGTTGTTCTTTGATCAGGGCACAGGTGGCTTGGTGTATTCGCTTATGCTGGAACCTGGTACTACCGATGACCATATTGCGAGCAGCGGCGAAGTCAATCAACCTAGTACCGTTGGGGGATGTTACATCGTGGAGACTGAATTTTCTAACTGTAGGACCAAGGACCCCTTCCTTGCTCACCTTGGCATTAAAGTCGCCGAGCACGATTTTGATATCATGCTGGGGGCAGCGATCATAGGTCTGTTCAAGTTTATCGTAGAAGGAGTCCTTCTCTGCGTCGTCCGTCTCCTCAGTCGGCGCATAGGCGCAGATAAATGTTATGTTGAAAAACCTCGCCTTCATGCGGATCGCAGCAAGACGCTCGTCCACAGGAGTGAACGCTAGTACTTGGCGCCGAAGTCTCTTTCCCACCACAAATCCTACACCACGCGCTTTGCCGCGTGTCTGACCACTGTAGTATACGTCACAAGGACCGATGGTCGCGTTTCCTTGCCCCGTCCATAGCATTTCCGGCAGGGTGGTGATGTCAGCCTTTGCGTTCACGAGGACATCAACCAGTCGGGCAGCGGTACGCTCCCTAGAAAGGGTCCGGACCTTCCACGTATATGCCCTAATATCCTTCTCGCAGTCCATAATTCGTTTTGCCGGGTCCTCAACATTAAAGGGGTGTTAGGACCCAAAACCATCGGCTTGGAGCCCACACATAAGCTACATATATTCATTCAAATGCATAAATCTTAAGCCAATTGATTAATCTGAAGTTATAATATGATACCAAATGAATTCCCCGGTATACAGTTTTATAACATTATATATATTTTTTCGGACGGCCTAATGTATACTTTTACCAAACGGCCTAATGCTCACATTTTCTCGGATAGCCTAATACACATTTTAATATTTTAGGCAAAATATATATATGGACCTCTAACTAAGCGACAAATTGTGTTTGCAAATAATAAATATTGCACAAACAAATAAAAAATAAACTAATGGCGGCGAAATACCAACAGGTTATCATAACCTCTAACGAGATTTTTAGGCGAGCTTCTCTTTCCAACTTGTGGTGTGTTGCTTTTGAGTTTTCCTACAAGTTGGCGGGACCTACAATTTTCTGCCGACTCCGAACGGCACTTGCAAATCAAATGAATTTTTTGCTGAGAAGCTTCTCATGGCACAAATACACCCGGAGAGTTTTGCCAAACTACTGTCGAGGGGCGACACCGTGTTCCGAATTTCTTTTTTTTTCTAAATAATTTTTGATGTTACTTTTGCCGGGCATCGAACCGCCACGACTTGGAGAAGAAGGCCGAACACTTAACCGCTACACCACGGCGGCCGCTTGCTTCAAGACAGGCGCCCGCTTGCAGCCGCACCTCATGGTGAACAGACGCTGCGCCAAAGACCTCGGTGAGTCCTTAAACCAAGTATGTCAGAGTAACCCCACCGCGGCTCCCTCTCTTTCTGCCGCGAGCCTAGATAGCTCACGTTGCCCAGAGTGTACGAACGAGGACGCAAGAGTCGGGATTGGGCAAATGTTCCACGTGGAGGTGATGTTTGTTGCCCCTCAAGAAATCTCTGCGGCGGCCAAAGTTTTCCAGCTTTGGTATTTTAATTCCTGTAATCAATGTAATAAGTACATTGGTACTTGGATGTAACCAAAAATAGAGATGCATAGTACTTAATCATAGTAATAATTATTATTATTATATTATTTGCATAGTACTTACGTTGTGGTTTAAGATGTCACGGATGGATATGAAAAATACAGATTTAATCAGGAGCACTTATTTTTCGTGTTAGCCTGCCGGATACCAAAATCAGAAAGGAAGTTTCTCTCTCCTTAATCAATACTTAGAGGGTACATTGACGGTCGGACGAATTGACAAATGTCAAAAGAGAAACGTCCCCAAACCAGTAGATGGATCAATAAATCCATCATATGTAAATCTAGATTAAGCCGCGAGCTATGAGCAGACGAACCATTGAGTAGTTAGTTTGGCTCATAAGAAAAATTACGTCACAATACGTAAAATGGATTGAACATTTTGTTTTGTTTAGTCAACTGGTTATTGTTTATGTTGTTATATTAGCAGTTTTCTGAAAGAACTGTTAGAACTAAAGTCCACCCCTGCAGCATGTCTACATATGTACATTAGGGCTGGTCGATTTGTATGGACCCAAAAAAATGCACAGGGGCTCATGGCGATTATGGTTATTTAGATCATTTCAAGCATTTTTATCAAAGAAGAAATTTTTTCTTTTCTTCATTTTCATTCTCTATGTGCATCTGGGGGTTTTTTGGGTCGAGGAATCTATTTCCGGTATTAATTTCTTTCGTTTGACGTCCGCAAGTGGGCGCTTTCGCTATTTTTTAGGTTTATAAATCCATTTTTTTTCGAAAATCGACCGTTTGTTTCAGAAATTTATGAAATTTGACTTTCTTTAACAGCAATTACAGTTACTAAACAGCTCAGCGGTGAAAATTAAGGGAATGGGAGGTGCATTCAAGCAAAACTTGTATCGATATTATATCGTTTATGAACATTTCTTTTATTTTAATTTGTTTTATAAATTTTACAAAACAAACTTTATTCATTCAAATTCAAATATCATTCTTTATGTGCATCTGAGGGTTTTTGAAATCGAGAAATCCCTTTGCAGTCAACTTAACTAGTTTTATACTAATCAAATACCAGTCAGCCAGACAGCCTCAACTAGTTCGAGTTCTGTAATTTTTCCATATTAGCAACTGGTATTTTTAACACGGCGATCCTCTGCATTAGCACCATACCAATTGGCTGAGTAGTCAGCCTCTGCATCAGGGATATACCAGTTGACATACCAGTTCATATATGCATCAAAATAATACCAGTTGCAATACTATTTCATATATGCATCAGAGTCATACCAGTTGAAATGCTAGATCACATATGCATCAGAATCATACCAGTTGTCATACTAGGTCATATATGCGTCAGAATCATACCAGTTGACATACTAGTTCATATATGCATCAGAATCTTACCAGTTGACCAAGGACTGAAACCGAAACCGAAACCGTAACCGTAACCGATTAAAACCGATTCATTTTTCAAAACCGAAACCGAAACCGTAACCGTTATTTTGATCTGGAAAAGACCGAAACCGAAACCGTTTCAAATGCCGGAACCGGTTCCAAACGATTTTGAATTTTTTCAATACCTTACTTCTGTGAGTGGGCACATAGGTACTTCCTTTTACAAGCAGGTACCCTGAAAGTTTTCATGGAAGATTGTCGAGCCACGTTTTGACATCGGTATCAAAATTGAAAGAGGAAGTTTGACTATAGTTGAATGAAGCGATCGAAACAAATTTGCGAGATCCGAAAAAGAAATGTTCAGGCTTGTCTCGGAAAGCGCCACTACTTTTAATGTTTTTAACGATTTATACATTTCATTTGGCTTCCATTTTAATAAAAAAGTAGAGTTAACTTTAGGAATTTGTTTTGCAGAAATTTCATCCATGCATAGCGTTAATAAATGTATTATTATATTGGAGAAATCCCATCATGGCCGCAGGAAAAAAGTTATGAAAATTCAGACCTATTTCGTAGCTACATAGGTACATGAGTATTTTAGTAGTAAAATTTTTGTTTTCCTGTTTTTATTTGGAACCGAAACCGGAACGAAACCGTAACCGAAACCGAAATAAATTTTGAAGAACGAAACCGGAACCGAACCGAAACACGTTGCAAAAACCGAAACCGAAACCGTAACGTTATTTTAATCGGTTTCAGACCTTGCAGTTGACATACTTGTTCAGATATACATCAGAATCTTACCAGTAGACATGCTACTACTACTCTACGCGCCAGGACATACTAATCATTATGCCCATTCAGATCGTACCACGTGCCATACTAGTCCACAAATTTGACATTCATTCCAGTTGGTATACTACTAGTCGGTCTATGCACCAGTATCATAGTCAGCCTCTACATCAGCAATATACCAGTTTATTCTTTAGAAAGCAGCGACTATTTGTATTTATCCAAACACGAAAAAGCATCTGTGATTTACAATGTAAAAAAGAAGCAGTTACAAGAGAAAAAAAAAGCAATTGTCCTCTTCTGCATCAGCACCATACCAATTGGTATACTAGTCAGCCTCTGCATCAGCATTATACCAGTTGATATACTAGTTCATACAAAGACAAAAATGAGCTAAAGGTTCTGATTTTTTTTTATTCTATATTTCTTAAATTATGTAGTTTATTGTATTTGCAATTAGTTAATTGAATTCAACTTGCAATGGCTCCTTTCAAGTTGCGCGTTTGTCAAGATTGATTATATAGGTAAAGGCCCAATTGCATTAAACTTTGTAGGATCCACTTTCATACAAAGTTTTTTGAACGTAAAGTGAAGCGAAATTTTGGCAAATGCTCAAAAACGAGGCGCGCAGTTGTCAAATTTTCACAAAGTTTTATGTAATTGGGGCGTTAGGGTTGTATTTTTACGTAAGGTTACTTAAGGCTAAGTTAGTCGTTCTCTGCGGAGTTCCAGTCCCTTATATGTAAATATAAATAAAAGTAAGTCTTATTTTAACATCAAAAAGAGTCAAAGTAAGACTGCTTTCATGCTGGGCCATAAACTCGAGTTAAAGGAGCATTGTTAGAGTTAATTTATATTGTTGTTGTTAATAAACTCAAGTTTATACCGCAACGTAACTAAAAATGGCGGTTGTATACCAACAAGTTGTCATAACCTCTAACGAGATTTTTGCCGAGCTTCTCTTCCAACTTATAGTGTGCTGCTTTGATTTTTTTCCTATAAGTTGGCGGGACCTAGTTTTTTTGTAAATTGACAAGTCTATCAAACAGTTAAATGCAGTTACTTTAACTAAAATTACCGTTCAAACAACCGAAATTTGGTTAACTTCAGTATAACAGTATTAGATTGTTGATTTTACCAGTGCCCTTTTTTCTGTGTATATACACAAGAAATATAGCAGTTGACATACTAGATCATATATACATCAGCATCATATTTGTATTTACCCAAACACGAAAAAGCATCTGTGAATTACAAGAGAAAAAAGAAGCAAACCAAAAATTTCAAATAATGTTTGCATAGTACCATGTAGTACAATAGATCGTACTAATGGTCGCGGTGTAATAAGGCCTTATAATAATGATGTAGTATGAAATGGAATTTTTCTAATTAGTATTTTTTTTAAAATAGATTTGACTTTTTCTGACTACATTTTTTTCACTTTATATTCAGAAAGTAACAATTTATATTCAGAAAATTATAATTCATATTCAGAATTTCCATTTGATATTCAGAAAATTTTCTGAATATAAACTGAAAAAGGTGTAGTATGATTTCAACCGAGATTCATACATACTTGCATACTAGTACGAACCAGGATTTTTCTGACTAGTATGATTTCGCCCAGCAAATTATAGTTGTATACTAGTATGTTTTCTGATTAGATTGGCATTGATTGGTTTAAGGGCTACGCTACCCTTGTGATCATAGCTCCGTACGGCACTTCATCACGAGAGCAGCCTAGCCTCTCTGTCGCGACGACAAAGATCTTCCCCCTCCCAATCCAGGGTGTTATGAGAAACCGTGCCCATTGGACGTTTGCAGCCGGGAGGCAAATCGTGGCTGTATTTGAACGGAGCCTCTCTGATACCGGGTCGCCTCAGACAGTAAGCATGGCCTTACCACGGTACGGGGCTCTGCCGCGGCGGACGACACATTTTCCCCTACTCTTCCCTTGACCCTAAGCTGGCCTTGGCCGACGATGGGTCGTACGAACAAGATGCACTCAAATAACGTAAACAAAATCGAAAAACCTAAAAAACAAACAACGCCATATTTCACTCCTCAGCAGAGGAGAGCTATGGAGGAGCAAGCGAGAAAGCAACATCCGCTTCACAATCAAGGGGGGGATCGACAGCGATGGCAACTACGAGTCGGCCAACCAAACCTAAGCGGGCAACGGCGGATGCTAAACTCGCATCAACCGCTGTGGCAGTGGTCTCATGACCTGGCCTCGGAGTTTCGAAGGAGAAGGAAGCTTCAACTGAGATTTCGGCAAAGGGAGCGACCGCGATGGCAACTACCGGTAAGCACTCCAGGGAGACATCTCCCCGCCGCTTCACATACCACGAGAAAAGATTGGCTGCAAAGATCCAGAAAATCGGTAGAGCTAGCGAAAGCTGTGATACCGGATTTCCAAAATACTCACATGCCAAAGAGGTTAAAAGTTAACCCTTTCAAGCGCCAGAGATCGGACCTGGAGTTAAATCCCCCTCCCAAGTGGCATCAGAATACCCCTGCAGCGGGCAAACTAAGCTTTGCTGAGGTAACCAAGGACAGGATCCTTATAGGCGTCCTTACCGAGGCAATGACCGTCTGGCCATCCCTAAGGACCGGTGGCGTTACCTGCCAAATGAACTCGGCAACATTCTTCTCAACGTTGCTCCGGAGTTTCAGGGTAGTTCGGCGCGAGAAACGGTTGTGCGTTGGCACCAGGGTCAGATTAAATAACTCGCATGCGAGGATGCAAAAACCGTAGCACTGTACAAGGCGGCAGCTGCTAAACTGGGTGAAGTCTACAAGGGCGGAAAGATAGAGGTCGTCGACTGGAAGGACATTCCAGCTCGTCCAAGGGCAAGGGCATGGATTCCGGCCATCTCTGACGAACCCGAGAGAATTCTGGGGATGCTACGGCTAATGAATCCGTCCCTCCCAACGCATGACTGGAGTGTCAATCTGGTCGGAGATGCGGTAGGGCCCTACAGACAGGTGGTGTTCACCACGAATAAAGAGTCAATCGAGCCCCTCGAAAGGTGCAATGGCCTAGTACACTACAGCGTAGGCCAGATCGTTATCCACGTATATCGTGGTGATGCTCAGCGCGCTGCCTTCTCCCCTGCTCCGGGGGAGCCGGAAGACGAAATACCGGAAGAGGAAGCGGAGGATTCCGATGCGGAAAGCGTGTTTTCCGCCACGTCCCTTGGCGATAGTGCTGTGATCAACTCGGAGATAGAGGACAGCCTACAGGACGAGGAAGTCCTCGACGTCACGGTGGTAGAAGCCAACGCTGAGCGATTAACATCTAACGTTACAGACAGCAGGACTCCCGCAACGCCATATCGAGCAGTTAATCGTAACAACTCGTCGTTGATAGGCAACCTCCGGTATGGGGCAATCCTCGACGATATGGGGACGGCATTTGGTGGCGCTTCAGATTAATCTGCATAAATCTAAAGTGGCCTCGGCTGCTTTAAGTAGTCGTCTTTTCTAAAGGCGACGTGGATTTGGTCTTCAACCAAGAAGCCTGGGTCAATAGCTCGAGAATCTGCGGATTGGGGACCAAGGGCTTCAAGCTCATTCGAGTCAGCGAGGAGAGCAAAGTCAGAACGTGTTTTTTGTCCAAGACTGCGTTGAATTCCTTTGGACCGTTGGACAGCAACCGCCTGACGGTGGCGTCGGTCTATATGCCCTACGACGCCGAAGAACCCCCACCACAAACGAAGGTGAAAACCCTGGTGTCAAATTTCTGCACGGGTAATCTTATTATTGGAGCGGACGCTAATGCTCACCATGTTCAACGGGAGAGCTCCGATATCAATGCCAGGGGCGAGTATCTGTTTGATTACCTATTAACAACCAACCTGTAATTTGCAACGTGGGTATTGAGCCTACTTTTAGCACTAACACCCGCAGGGAGGTTAACCTCAATATCTGTAGTGAAGGCGCTTATGAGTGGGTCAGAAAATGGCAGGTTCTTCAAGAACATTCATTCTCCGACCACCGTTACATAGAAATAGGTTTAGACTTTATTGTAGAACAACCAATTATGGAGCGCAATCAACGTAACACTAATTGGCAGTTACACAATGAAATATTAGACAGAGACCTACAAGTACTGCCCTCACAAGCCCCCTCATCAGTAGAGGAGCTGGAGGATCTTGTTACTACATTTACATCGGCGTTCTCAAATGCTCTAGGACAGGCTTGTCCAGAGCCAAAACCACGCGGTAAACACAGGCCACATTGGTGGTCCTACGATTTGGACTCGCTCCGCAAATCATGCTGGAAACAATTTAACAAGGCCAAGAGCCTCGGCTCTGAGCCTCATGGACACGAATATAAAGCTAAACTAAGGACCTACAAAAAAGCTCTGAGACAGGTGAAGAGAACCTCGTGGAGAAATTTCTGCACTGGCGTCAAAAGGACGACACAGCGAGACTTAGACGAGCCCTCTCTAAAAGTCAAACAGCCATCAGCTATTTGCGAAAACCTAACGGATCCTGGACCAGCACGGAAGAGGAAACCCTTGAGCTGCTCTTGAATACGTATTTTCCGGGGAACCTGCCTGACGGACAACTAGCACCTACAACAAACCTGGCAGTAAATATACCCATCACTGAGGAAAGGGTAAGGTTGGCAGTTAAGAGCTTTGAACCGTATAAGGCTGCCGGGCCGGACGGGATTATCCCCGCGCAACTTATAAATACGTTGGAGACATCAGCTAAATGGCTGGTATTTCTCTTCACAGCCTGCCTGGCTGCTCTCAACCACATTCCGGGCTCCTGGAGAAGCGCCACGCTAGTGTTTATCCCTAAGGCTGGGAAGGCATCCCACTACGAGCCAAAAGACTACAGACCGATCAGTCTCTCGTCCTTTGTACTTAAAACATTTGAGAGGATACTAAGCAACTACCTCCAACGACTATTGATAGCAGCCTTACCTCTAGCTATCAGCATGCATACACCAAGGGTAAATCAATAGAAACTGCTCTGCACAGCCTAGTATCTGTCATTGAGAAATCGCTGTGTGAAAAGGACTACTGTCTCGTGGCCTTCCTAGACAATGAGGGGGCTTTCAACAATATAAGCCCGGAGGCTATCAACTCCGCTCTAACTAATCTGGGCGTAGATAGACCTCTAACTGGTTTAGGTTAGGTTAGGTTCAAGTGGCTGCCGCAGAGGCCCACTTAGGCCAGTTTTGAAAGGCCCGTTGTTATACCACCAACACAAGGAAAATCAGGACTGACACTCCTAAACCGACACCGTTACTCCTCCTCGAACCACTTAGATGACTTTATGAAGGCCATCAAGTCCTTTATGTCCAGTTGCGCGATATGGCTTAGGATATCCCGGAACGGAACTCCCAAAAAGGGAGTTCTCGCGCCGCTTAAAGCCGGACAGTTGCAGATGAGGTGCTCCACTGTTTCCTCCTCCTCATCATCTTTGCAACTCCTGGAGCATCGTCGGTAGGGCACACCTAACCTTTCTGCATGCCTACCAATGAGGCAGTGACCGGTTAATACCCCTATCAATATGCAGATTTCCCTCCTAGTTAGGGCATAAATGCGTCTAGACCTTTTAAGATCCCATTTTGGCCAGGTTTGTTTCGATATCCGACACCCTGGGGATTGCAGCCATCTTTCTTTGGCTTGACGGAGTGTGTGCTCCTTCAGCATTAGTTTGCATGTGGCAAAGGGCATACCTAAACGCTCTTTATCCTGAAGAACCTGCTTGGTCGTACCCTGCCTGGCAAGCTCGTCTGCCTTACAGTTTCCCTCAATGTCCCTATGTCCCGGGACCCATATGCGGTTTACGCGGTTCTGTTGGGCCATCTCCTGAAGAGATCGAGCGTCAGTTCAGAGTTGAACGTGTATGAGCCAAGGGATTTGATAGCCGCTTGGCTATCGCTGAAAATAGCGATATCTTCTCCGATAACACGTTTGCTTAACCCGGCCGCGGCGTCCAGGATTGCCGAGACTTCCGCCTGGAAGACGCTACAATGATCAGGTAGTCTGAAGGAGAGCTCTAGGTCCAAATTCCTTGAATAAACCCCTCCTCCAATTCTGCCGTCCAACTTCGAGCCATCGGTGTATATGGAGGTGCCACCATTTGTTTCGGGACACCAATCCGTCCTCTCCCAGTCTTCTCTGCTGGGAAAGTTTATTTTGAAACAGCTATCCCCGACTGTAGTGGTCGCACAATGATCTGTGCTTAGAGGGAGAAAGCTGTAAGATTCCAGAATACTGGAGTGTCCAATAGTACCCGCACCCCAACTGGAGGTTTCCCTTAGGCGCAGAGCTGATGCCGCCGCTGACCGAAACCCTTCCAGATCAAGTGGCAAAATGCCCAGAATGACCTGGAGAGCTTCGTTGGGCGTTGCCCTTAGCGCACCGCTTATACAGATACTATTGGATCTATGGACTTTCCTCAACAGATTCAGGTATGTTGCCTTGCTCAGCGCAGGCCACCATACGACGACTCCATACAGCATGATTGGGCGAATGATGGCCGTGTAGATCCAACTGCATACTCTAGGGCTGAGCCCCCATTTTTTGCCAATGGCTCTTTTGCATGTGTAAAGAGCGATGCAAGCTTTCTTCTGGCGCTGAAGAACATTCTTCTTCCAATGCAATTTCCTGTCCAGAACTATGCCTAGACACTTGGCCTTATCCGACAAGCCCAGGCGCGTGCCATCTAGTTCTGGTAGGCTTAGTGGCGGTATTTTGTACCGGTTGGTGAAGAGGACAAGTTCCACTTTCCCGGGTTGTTACTAATTCCGCAGCGAGAGGACCACGTCGTACTTGCATCAGGTCACTCAGAGTTTGTGGGAACTTGCCTCTGAATGCAATAGCTAAATCGTCTGCCTATGCCACTATCGGTCTGTAGTCTTTTGGCTCGTAGTGTGATGCCTTCCCAGCCGTAGGGATAAACACTAGCGTGGCGCTTCTCCAGGAGCCCGGAATGTGGGTGAGAGCCATTTTCTGACCCACTCATAAGCGCCTTCACTACAGATATTGAGGTTAACCTCCCTGCGGGTGTTAGTGATAAAAGTAGGCTCATTACCCACGTTGCAAATTACCAGGTTGGTTGTTAAGAGGTAATCAAACGGAGACTCGCCCCTGGCATTGATATCGGAGCTCCCCCATTGGACATGGTGAGCATTAGCGTCCGCTCCAATAATAAGATTACCCGTGCAGAAATTTGACACCAGGTCTTTCACCTCCATTTGTGCTGGGGGTTCTTCGGCGTCGTAGGGCATATAGACCGACGCCACCGTCAGTCGGGTGCTGTCGACCGTTAGACTGATAGCGGTAATATCACCATTGGTGTAGTTAGGTAGGAGAAAGGAGTTCAACTCAGACTTGACCAAAATGCACGTTCTGACTTTGCTCTCCTCGCTGGCTCGAATGAGCTTGAAGCCCTTAGTCCCCAGTCCGCAGATTCTCGAGCTATTGACCTAGGGTTCTTGGATGAGGACCACATCCACGTCGCCTTTAGAAAGGCGACTACTTAAAGCAGCCTAGGCCACTTTAGATTTGTGCAGATTAATCTGAAGCACCACCAACATGAGAGCGCACAGACTTCCCTGCCGTCCCCATATCGTAGAGGTTTGCCCCATCCCGAAGGTTGCCTATCAACGACGAGTTGTTCCGATTAACTGCCCGATATGGCGTTGCGGGAGTCCTGCTGTCTGTAGCGTTAGATGTTAATCGCTCAGCGTTGGCTGCTACCACCGTGACGTCGAGGACTTCCTCGTCCTGTAGGCTGTCCTCCATCTCCGAGTTGTTCACAGCACTATCGTCAAGGGACGTGGTGGATAACATGCTTTCCGCATTGGAATCCTCCGCTTCCTCTTCTGGTGATACGTTTTCCGGTTCCCCCGGAGCAGCCGAGAAGGCAGCGCGCTGAGCATCACCACGATATACGTGGATAACGATCTGGCCTACGCTGTAGTGTACTAGGCCATTGCACCTTTTGAGGGGCTCGATTGACTTTTTATTCATGGTGAACACCACCTGTCTGTCGGGCCATACCGCATCCCCGACCAGATTGACACTCCAGTCATGCGTTGGGAGGGACGGATTCATTAGCCGTAGCATCCCGAGAATTCTCTCGGGTTCGTCAGGGATGGCCGGGATCCACGCCCTTGCCCTTGGACGACCTGGAATGTCCTTCTAGTCGGCGACCTCTATCTTTGCGCCCTTGTAGACTTCACGCAGTTTAGCAGCTGCTGCCTTGTACAGTGCTACGGGTTTTGCATCCTCACATGCGAGTAATTTAATCTGACCTTGGTGCCAACCCGCATCTGTTACTCGCGCCGAACTACCCGGAAACTCCGGAGCAACGTTGAGAAGAATGTTGCCGAGTTCATTTCGCACGTAACGCCACCGGTCCTTGGGGATGGCCAGACGGTCATTGCCTCGGTCAAGGACGCCTATAAGGATCCTG
Organism: Campiglossa producta; assembly: GCA_964058755.1. Classification (NCBI taxonomy): domain Eukaryota; kingdom Metazoa; phylum Arthropoda; class Insecta; order Diptera; family Tephritidae; genus Campiglossa; species Campiglossa producta. The sequence continues at coordinate 43,142,336 of CAXKVI010000006.1, read as the reverse complement.
TCCTTGGTTACCTCAGCAAAGCTTAGTTTGCCCGGTCCAGGGGTATTCTGATGCCGCTTGGAAGGGGGATTTAACTCCAGGTCCGATCTCTGGCGCTTGAAAGGGTTAACTTTTAACCTCTTTTGTATGTAAGAATATTGGAAATCCGGTATCACAGCTTTCGCTAGCTCTGCCGATTTACTGGAATTCGGCGACAGCGATTCCTGCGGCACCCCTTCATACCTCTTCAGGATCTTTGCAGCCAATCTTTTCTCGTGGTATGTGAAGCGGCGGAAAGATGTCTCCCGGGAGTGCGGACCCGTAGTTGCCATCGCGGTCGCTCCCTTTGCCGAAATCTCAGTTGCAGTTTCCTTCTCCTTCGAAACTCCGAGGCCAGGTCGTGAGACCGCTGCCACAGACGTAAAGATACTGGTTTTCATATCAGCGGTAGATGGGAGTTTAGCATCCGCCGTTGTTCGCTTAACTGCGTTGGAAACCGCGCTGGTTCTAGCTCCCATCAAGTAAATCTTACTCGATAGAGGGTTGGTTGGCCGACTCGTAGTTGCCATCGCTGTCGATCCCTCCCCCCCCTTTATTGTGAGTGAAATTTGGCGTTGTTTGTTTTTTTTATACCCAGCTGTACTTGTACACAGGGTATTATAACTTTGTTAGGATAACGGTTGGTTGTGTAGGTATAAAGGAATCGAGATAGATATAGACTTCCATATATCAATATGATCAGGATCGAAAAAAAATTTGATTGAGCCATGTCCGTCCGTCTGTCCGTCCGTCCGTCTGTCCGTTAACACGATAACTTGAGCAAATAATGAGATATCTTCACCAAATTTGGCATGCGTACTTATTTGGGTTCAGAATAGATTGCTATTGAAAATGGGTAAAATCGGACCATAACCACGCCCCTTTTTCGATATCGAAAATTTCGAAAAACGTGTAAAATGGGTTAATTCAATATTAGAAGCAGCTACAATGATAAAATTTGCAATATGTATTGATTTAGATGTTCTAAGGCCGATTTTATAAAAATTTTTGAAAAGGGGGCGTGGTACCGCCCACGTATATTTAAAGAAATTTTAAAATTTTGACTCTTAATAACTTCAGTATAACGAAACTTAGTAGAGGACATACTATTGTTGTGGTGAATTCAGCTATAGAAAATAAACGAAATCGCTTCGCGACCAAGCCTACTTTTTCATAAAAGTTATATTGAAAGGAGGTGGAAATATTGAAAAGTCCATATCTAATTAACTGATTTCGCTATAATAATATAATTTGGTACATACATCAACTTTCATATTCTTTACATAATTTTTTCAAAATTTTGGTAAGTGGGCGTGGCACCGCCCACTTATGAGTCAAGCAATTTTTAAATTCGACTGCTAACAACTTCAGAACGGTGTGAGATAGATTTACGAAACTAGGTACCAGGCATGTTATGTTTATGTAGAGTACTACCACAGAAAATAAGAAAAATCGGTGAACGATCACGCCCACTTTATGTGCACAGCTGGGTATGTAATGTTCGGTTTCACCCGAACTTAGACTTCCTTACTTGTTTTCGTTTTTATTGACGTTATTTGAGTTCATCGTGTTCGTACGACCCATCGCCGGACAAGGCCAGCTTAGGGCAAGGGAAGAGTAGGGGAAAATGTGTCGTCCACCGCGGCAGAGCCCCGTACCGCGGTAAGGCCATGCTTACTCTCTCAGGCGACCCGGTATCAGAGAGGCTCCGTTCAAATACAGCCACGATTTGACTCCCGGCTGCAACCGTCCAATGGGCACGGTTTCGCATAACACCCTGGATTGGGAGGGGGAAGGTCTTTGTCGTCGCGCCAGAGAGGCTAGGCTGCTCTCGTGCTGAAGTGCCGTACGGAGCTATGATCACAAGAGCAGCGTAGCCCTGTGGCTATCGACTTAAGCCCTCGTACCGCGGCAAGGTATCCACCCTTCACGAGGGTAACTGGTTCAATTGACCAACTTCTAAGGGGAAGGAAAATAGCTTCTTCACTTGGTACGGTTGAGTTATCACGCTATGGCACAAGGGGAACGCCCCAGGGTGGTGTTCTTTCCCCGCTTTTATGGAACCTCACAGTCAGCTCGTTGCTACGTGACAAAAGCTGGGGGCAGGAAGATAGTGGCATACGCACACGATTTAGCTATTGCATTCAGCGGCAAGTTCCCACAAACTCTGTGTGACCTGATGCAAGTAGCAATGCGAGAAGTTTCGACTTGGCCTCTCGCTGCGAACTTAGTATCAACCCGGGGAAAATGGAACTTGTCCTCTTCACCAACCGGTACAAAATACCGCTACTAAGCCTACCAGAACTAGATGGAACGCGCCTGGGCTTGTCGGATAAGGCCAAGTTTCTAGGGGTAGTTTTGGACAAGAAATTGAATTGGAAGGAGAATGTTCTTCAGCGCCAGAAGAAAGCTTGCATCGCTCTTTACACATGCAAAAGAGCCATTGGCATGGGGGCTCAGCCCTAGATTATGCAGTTGGATCTACACGGCCATCATTCGCCAATCATGCTGTATGGAGTTGCCGTATGGTGGCCTGCGCTGAGCAAGGCAACATACCTGAATCTGTTGCAGAAAGTCCATAGATCCAATATGATCTGTATAAGCGGTGCGCTAAGGACAACGCTCAACGAATCCCTTCAGGTCGTTATGGGCATTTTTCCACTTGATCTGGAAAGGTTTCGGTCAGCGGCGGCATCAGCTCTGCGCCTAAGGGAAACCTCCAGTTGGGGTGCGGGTACTATTGGACACTCCAGTATTCTGGAATCGACCACTACAGTCGGGAATAGCTGTTTCAAAATAAATATTCCCAGCAGAGAAGACTGGGAGAGGACGGATTGGTGCCCCGAATGAAATGGTGGCACTTCCATATACACCGACGGCTCGAAGTTGGACGGCAGAGTTGGAGGAGGGGTTTATTCAAGGGATTTAGACCTTGAGCTCTCCTTTAGACTACTGATCATTGTAGCAATCCAGGACGCCGCGGCCGGGTTAAGTAAACGTGTTATCGGAGAAGATAACAGCTGTCGTCGATCTCTTCAGGAGATTGCCCAACAGAACCGCGTAAACCTCATATGGGTCCCGGGACTTAGGAACATTGAGGGGAAACTGTAAGGTAGACGAGCTTGCCAGGCAGTGCCTTACCAAGCAGGTTCTTCAGGATAAAGAGCGCTTAGGTATGCCGTTTGCCACATGCAAACTGATGCTGAAGGAGCACACACTCCGTCAAGCCAACGAAAGATGGCTGCAATCCTCAGGGTGCCGGATATCGAAACAAATCTGGCCAAAATGGGATCTTAAAAGGTCTAGACGCATTTATGTGCTGACTAGGAGGGAAATCTTCATATTTATAGGGGTATTAACCGGTCACTGCCTCATTGGTAGGCATGCAGAAAGGCTAGGTGTGGCCTACCGACGATGCTGCAGGAGTTGCAAAGATGATGAGTAGGAGGAAACAGTGGAGCAACTCATCTGCAACTGTCCGGCTTTAAGCGGCGCGAGAACGCGCTTTTTGGGAGTTCCCTTCCTGAGTAGCCTAAGCCAGATGGCGGAACTGGACATAAAGGACCATAAAGTCATCTAAGTGGTTCCAGGAGGAGTAACGGTGTCGGTTTAGGGGTGTCAGTCCCGGGATTCTGCTATGTGGAAAATTCCAACAACTCAGGGACTTTCCATATGGCTGGGTCCCGGGACTGACTTTCCTTGTGTTGGTGGTATCACAACGGGCCTTTCAAAACTGGCCTAAGTGTACCTCAGCGGCAGCCACTTGAACCTAACCTAACCTATTACCAGCCGCTTCATCCAAGACAGATACCCGCTTGCGCCGTACCTTATCATGTCAGACGCTGCTGATGAAATCCCCTGACAAGCCCTTAAGCCGCTTATGTCGGAGTGGCCTTGCCAGGTTTTCGCCTTCTCACATTAGTTCACCACCGATTTCGGACGTAGATAGCTGCTTGGACATCACATAGAAGAATCGGCCTGGTCATTCCCAGTTAAATGGCGATAAGAAACTTGCTCCACTTGCGTGGACTTGGCCTGAGAAGGTTGAAAACGCCTAGGCAGCTAGCTATGTTAAGCAAGTATCGCTTATATACTATAATAGGGTTAACGATGTACCGATTCAAGTTCTCATGATATAAACCTTTTGGCTAAACGAAATAATCAAGCTCAAGCACACTCAAATTGTTTGGTGGGTATCCTTGATGTACTTTCATTAATATCTTGCTACTCAATGCTCTCACTTCATGCCTGCCCGAAACATTTCGCTAGCCCATTCGGGCAAATATGCCCATCTCTGCCTTGTTCGAGAGGTTGGTCGCCTGGGAACTGAAGGTATGTTCTTTATTTCACATTTAATGATATTATGCAGGGTCTCATTAAATATACGAATAAGGGTCATTCACTTAGCACATTAACAACAAAAATCCAATTTTTTGTTTCTTAAAAATTATAAGGAATCTTTAAGCTGTCTAATTATTTTGACAGCGACAACAATAAGATGTATTGTAAATGCATACATATATTTTATTTATATACTTTGCAGGTAGGAGTATGATTACAAAGAAAGGCGAAGGGTCTCAGGTTAAGGAATCAACCGACTCATCGAGTACAACTATAGAGGATGAAGACATTAAAGGTAAAGTGATATTTGCATGTTAAATAAAACCTGGAACAATCTTTCAAAAATGAACTGGCCTGGTTTTAATTATTTCATATTATCGCGAGTGCACTGTTTATCGCGAGTGCGCAACTTTCTCGTTTTAGAATCAGTCAGAAGAGATACATGAGGAAATAACACGACTAAGTAGAGTTAACCCTCTCTTGAAAGATTGATCATATTTACGAATGTCTAGTTTGGAAAAAAATAGTTTCACGACATCCAATTCCTATTTAAAAAAAAAACAAAGGAAACGTATTTTGTTCATTTCTTTCATGACACAAAGAAAAACATAAAATACAAATAAGAAGAATTAGGTTAAAACCAAGTCTTGAACCGATAAAAATAACGTTCCGGTTTTGGTTTCGATTTTGTAACGTGTTTCGGTTCAGGTTTCGTTCTTCGACATTTATTTCGGGCTCGGTTACGGTTTCGCGTCGGTTTCGGCTTTCAAATAAAACACGAACACAAACAAATTTTAATACAGAAATACGTCTGAATTTTCATAACTTTTTTCGGCTCTCGTAAACTTTTTTCGATGGCTTTATTCAACTATAGTCAAATTTCCCTTTTCACAATTTTCTTTTGTAATCTTGCTCGACAATCTTTCATGGAAATTTTCCAGGATACCTTTTTTAAAAGACAATACCTATGTGCCCACTAAAAACAGTCAGACATTAAAAAATTCAAAACCGTATGTAACCGGTTCCGGCCTTTGAAAGGGTTTCGTTGTTTTTCGGATCAAAATAACGGTTACGGTTTCCGTTTCGGTTTTGAAAAGTAAATCGGTTACGGCTACAGTTTCGGTTCAGTCCTTGGATGAAACATAAGAAGCGCTAATATATGAACTTTATTTTAGAGTATATATCACCAAAACTCTAAAGCTAAAAACAGAAACGAATTTAGCGTCGCATTGCGTGAGATTTCATTTTCGACAATTCAATGCAACCTGTCTCATAACGCGTTAGCGCAGAGACTTGACCCAGTTTTATCTTTTTACGTGCGATGACATAATCCAGCTGTTTTCCTTGTATATTTTCGCGTTCAAGTTATAAATGTCACGCAAAGCAATAACGCTGTATCTGTTTACCGCTTAACTGCAGCAGTGTTGATCAGGGATGTAAAATTTGGGCTTTTACTACCAAAATTTGTAGGTTTCTTTCCTGTTGGTAGGATGGTAGAACGACTTGAATTTTGGTAAGTTTTTACATCAACACGATCAACTTTCTTCACTATTGTACTAAACTGGCGCAGTTTTATTTTTTGTAAATTATATTTTTTATAACTTTCTTAATTCATCTTGATGTATTTTGTCAAAAGAAAAGTTCACACTTGTAGTGTTGCCGTTGAAAATTTTCAAAAAGGGTCCCAAAAAAGGGTCCCGTCACAAAAAAGTGTTTTATTTATATAGCAATACATTTACATAAGCTTTTTCCAATGGTAAACTTAAAAACCTCCGTTTTAAAAATATGTCAAATTTTGTGAAAGGTTTCAGAAATTATAAGAAAATTTACTATAAAAACAATAAAATGTTTCCCATAAAAATTTTATGGTAAAGGGCGAAAAAAATAGCGACCTCTAAGAGTTAATTGCAGAGCTAATTTTTTGTAAGGCTTATTTTCTCACCAATTACTAACTTTTTAGGGGGTAAGGCCCTGATAATACATTTATTTTATGAAATCACCCTAATACATATGTCGGAGTTGTCAAATGATACAGCGTTTCCAGCAGTAAGACTTCTGTTAGGCATGACATAAAACAGGAACAAGGAGTTTTTTTGGTTTTTAACAAAACAAACGATAATAAAAAGATGATAAAAAAATTTTAAAGACAACCTTTATATGAATGCTGTCAAAAAGCCTCAGCAAATTTGTCGTTAAACAAAGACATGGTTTCGGTGTTTTTGATTTTGAAATTTTAGTCATACCAATTGTAATCAATTTTTGAGATTTGAAAATATAAAGGTGGAGTGCAATTAATAGGCCTTAAATGTTTTGTCGATAACCGAACTTCTATTTAGGCTCTCAGAAATTGTTTGCCTTAGTTTGGAAACATGCACTCCACCTTTATATTTTCAAATCTGGAATTTTTTTGATGAGAGATTGCATTGTCATCGGGTTCTGACAAATGTGACAATTTTCAAGTCTCTAGCTTAGCGGGAAGTTACTCAAAAATTTATCGCAAGATTTCTCATAGGTTTTAGAGATTTTCAATTATATCGAAAAGCACGCCACCTTTTGGAATTCTGATTTCAAGAAATTGTATTGTCACCGTTTCCACAACCTCTTCTAATTTTTTTTGATTTGCAATTATATAGACCAGCGTGCCATCTATCGGAATTTTGATTTTCACTATTTGTAGTGCAACTGTTGCCTCAATTTAATGCCAAGTTTCAAGTTCCTAGATTACCTGGAAGTTGGTCAAAAGTCGATCGCGAAATTGCCAACTTCAAATTAGTATTCGAAATATCTCGATCCGTGCGCCACCTACCGGAATTGTTTTGATGAGGGATTGCATTGTCATCGGGTTGTGACAAATGTGTAAAGTTTCAAGTCTCTAACTAATTTGAAAGTTACTAAAAAACGATCGCAAAAGTCCAGGAGTCTTCTAATTTTTTTATTTGCAATTATATATGCCAGCAGGCATCTATCGGAATTTTGATTTTCACTATTTATAGTGTCACTGTTCCCTCAATTTAATGCTAAGTTTCAAGTTCCTAGGATACCTGGAAGTTGGTCAAAAGTCGATCACAAAATTCTCAACTCCAAATTAGTTTTCGAAATATCTCGATCCGTGCGGCACCTACCGGAATTGTTTTGATGAGGGATTGCATTAGCATGGGGTTGTGACAAATCCGTACAGTTTCAAGTCTCTAACTAACCTGGAAGTTACTAAAAATCGAACGCAAAATTCCAGGACTCTTTTAATATTTTTTGTAATTATATCGACTAGTGTGACATCTAGCGGAATTTCTTGTACAACAGTTTGTATTGTCTCCAATTGTTCAAATGTATGCAAATTTTCAATGATCTAGCTTACCGGGAAGTTCCTCAAATATGCGTCCCAAAATTTCAATTTTTAAATGAATTTACCGTATTTCTTGATCCGTGCGCCACCTAGCGGATACTTTTTTCGTTCACATTTGTTACGTAACTGCCTGGTGCGGGTGAGGAGGAGTGGCGGGTCGGCATGGTTGTAGCCTGGCTGAGGCTCGTCGGCATTGGGGCGCAGTTCTTGCCACTTCTCCTTTCCCAGCAGTTGCGAAGCAAAATTAGAGTTCATGCCTGGGGAAAGAATATATGCAAAAAAAGGAAATAGTGATATAGAAAAAGCGGGAGAAAACCTGTCCGAGTCAGGTGGAGCCTTCCCACCCCTCCTGTTCACGAGATGTGAACAGCCTTTGGACTCTACTATGGCTCCGCTTCCCGAGTAGAGTCCCCTTAAACCTGACTAATGTCCGTCTATGTGCACTTACTCGCTTTTCATACCTGCCTCAACTACTCCAACTCGGTTGCCACGAGGGCGACACCTGCACCAAGAAATATATGTCTTTAGTCAGGTTTAAGGGGACTCTACTCGGGAAGCGGAGCCATAGTAGAGTCCAAAGGCTGTTCACATCTCGTGAACAAGAGGGGTAGGAAGGCTCCACCTGACTCGGACAGGTTTTCTCCCGCTTTTTCTATATCACTATTTCCTTTTTTTGCATATATTCTTTCCCCAGGCATGAACTCTAATTTTGCTTCGCAACTGCTGGGAAAGGAAAAGTGGCAAGAACTGCGCCCCAATGCCGACGAGCCTCAGCCGGGCTACAACCATGCCGACCCGCCACTCCTCCTCTCCCGCACCAGGTAGTTACGTAACAATGGCGCCCAACGATATAGCCCACTAGTTTAAAGTTTCAATTTTCACATATTTTCCTAATTTCAATTTTTTTTACTTTCTAATTTTCATTTTCTCATACTTTCTTTTACTTTCCTTTATACTATTTTCAGTTTTCCTATCTCTTCCACTTTCGTAAATTTTTCCTTCTCACGGACAGAGTTAGGGTCACGAGGGCAACATCACTTGTTGCAAGCAACGAGCGATATGTGCCTGAGTGACAAGACAGTGGGGAGTGCTGACGGTGATTTCTGAGTTCCTTTTAAGAACTCCAACTTTTAATAAAAGTGGTATCAGAAGTCATCGGCAGTACTTTATGACGACATTCTTTGTTTTTGTTTTTGTTGCATGCAACATTAGCTGCCATACGTATGGTCCAGCACTGTACGTATGTGAGGTTTTTGTATGTCTGCAGGGGGTAAAGTAAATTAATGGGGTAAAGGGGGGATTGTGGCAACCACATCTTGAGCCAGCCTTAAGACGCTGTCGTGCCACATTCCATAGTTAAGAGGGGATTTTCAATGATCTAGCTTACCGGGAAGTTCCTCAAATATGCGTCCCAAAATTTCAATTTTTAAATGAATTTACCGTATTTCTTGATCCGTGCGCCACCTAGCGGATACTTTTTTCGTTCACATTTGTTACGTAACTACCTGGTGCGGGTGAGGAGGAGTGGCGGGTCGGCATGGTTGTAGCCTGGCTGAGGCTCGTCGGCATTGGGGCGCAGTTCTTGCCACTTCTCCTTTCCCAGCAGTTGCGAAGCAAAATTAGAGTTCATGCCTGGGGAAAGAATATATGCAAAAAAGGAAATAGTGATATAGAAAAAGCGGGAGAAAACCTGTCCGAGTCAGGTGGAGCCTTCCCACCCCTCCTGTTCACGACATGTGAACAGCCTTTGGACTCTACTATGGCTCCGCTTCCCGAGTAGAGTCCCCTTAAACCTGACTAATGTCCGTCTATGTGCACTTACTCGCTTTTCATACCTGCCTCAACTACTCCAACTCGGTTGCCACGAGGGCAACACCTGCACCAACAAATATATGTCTTTAGTCAGGTTTAAAGGGACTCTACTCGGGAAGCGGAGCCATAGTAGAGTCCAAAGGCTGTTCACATCTCGTGAACAGGAGGGGTGGGAAGGCTCCACCTGACTCGGACAGGTTTTCTCCCGCTTTTTCTATATCACTATTTCCTTTTTTTGCATATATTCTTTCCCCAGGCATGAACTCTAATTTTGCTTCGCAACTGCTGGGAAAGGAAAAGTGGCAAGAACTGCGCCCCAATGCCGACGAGCCTCAGCCGGGCTACAACCATGCCGACCCGCCACTCCTCCTCTCCCGCACCAGGTAGTTACGTAACAATGGCGCCCAACGATATAGCCCACTAGTTTAAAGTTTCAATTTTCACATATTTTCCTAATTTCAATTTTTTTTACTTTCTAATTTTCATTTTCTCATACTTTCTTTTACTTTCCTTTATACTATTTTCAGTTTTCCTATCTCTTCCACTTTCGTAAATTTTTCCTTCTCACGGACAGAGTTAGGGTCACGAGGGCAACATCACTTGTTGCAAGCAACGAGCGATATGTGCCTGAGTGACAAGACAGTGGGGAGTGCTGACGGTGATTTCTGAGTTCCTTTTAAGAACTCCAACTTTTAATAAAAGTGGTATCAGAAGTCATCGGCAGTACTTTATGACGACATTCTTTGTTTTTGTTTTTGTTGCATGCAACATTAGCTGCCATACGTATGGTCCAGCACTGTACGTATGTGAGGTTTTTGTATGTCTGCAGGGGGTAAAGTAAATTAATGGGGTAAAGGGGGGATTGTGGCAACCACATCTTGAGCCAGCCTTAAGACGCTGTCGTGCCACATTCCATAGTTAAGAGGGGATTTTCAATGATCTAGCTTACCGGGAAGTTCCTCAAATATGCGTCCCAAAATTTCAATTTTTAAATGAATTTACCGTATTTCTTGATCCGTGCGCCACCTAGCGGATACTTTTTTCGTTCGCATTTGTTACGTAACTGCCTGGTGCGGGAGAGGAGGAGTGGCGGATCGGTATGGTTGTAGCCTGGCTGAGGCTCGTCGGCATTGGGGCGCAGTTCTTGCCACTTCTCCTTTCCCAGCAGTTGCGAAGCAAAATTAGAGTTCATGCCTGGGGAAAGAATATATGCAAAAAAGGAAATAGTGATATAGAAAAAGCGGGAGAAAACCTGTCCGAGTCAGGTGGAGCCTTCCCACCCCTCCTGTTCACGACATGTGAACAGCCTTTGGACTCTACTATGGCTCCGCTTCCCGAGTAGAGTCCCCTTAAACCTGACTAATGTCAGTCTATGTGCACTTACTCGCTTTTCATACCTGCCTCAACTACTCCAACTCGGTTGCCACGAGGGCAACACCTGCACCAACAAATATATGTCTTTAGTCAGGTTTAAAGGGACTCTACTCGGGAAGCGGAGCCATAGTAGAGTCCAAAGGCTGTTCACATCTCGTGAACAGGAGGGGTGGGAAGGCTCCACCTGACTCGGACAGGTTTTCTCCCGCTTTTTCTATATCACTATTTCCTTTTTTTGCATATATTCTTTCCCCAGGCATGAACTCTAATTTTGCTTCGCAACTGCTGGGAAAGGAAAAGTGGCAAGAACTGCGCCCCAATGCCGTCGAGCCTCAGCCGGGCTACAACCATGCCGACCCGCCACTCCTCCTCTCCCGCACCAGGTAGTTTTGTTAATTTTTTTTGAATTCTTATAATTTTTTTTATTTTTAAATTCATTTTTTTTATATTTTTTTTAATTTTATTTTTGAATTTTTAACTACCTATTTATTACCTTTTTATGCCCATTTATACTACACACTACATATACATATATACACGTTTATTTTACATATACACATATATTGCATTATATCTTTGTATATTGGATTTGTTCCTGCTTTATTTTAAATTTTTTTGTGTTGGCAAATAAACTAATAGGTGAAATACCGAGCCTAAAAACACTCCTTTATTTTTTCATCTTTGTGGAGAAATTTTCAGTTCCTGATTTTTGGGCGTTCGACAATTTGTTTACGGTGTTGAAGGCCCTCTAGTTTATGGATGAGTCTACGGACCAGGGGGCGATTCCAAATACTGGTTTAGGAATCTTGGCAAGTAATCGACGCATTACTTGCAGTGTAGCTCGAGATTTGCGATTACAGAACCAAGTGGCAGGATCCTTGTTCATCGATACAGGCATCGAATTCCCGGTCGATTTCGTTCCGATAGACCTCTTTAATCGTTGTGCCTCTAGGGTTTTTGGGCAGGTGGATATTCCGAGTAACCGACAGGAATTGACGGTTACCGATAGTGTCACTCTGAACGTGGCAAACCAGTCCCTTAGTTTCACGCGGAAGTTGGATCAGCTGCTGGAGATGTCGGATACCGAAGAGGGCGCTATCAGAGGTGAAGGAAGAGGGGCTACGAACGGCGGAAACAATGGAGGCAACCCGCGCACGCAAGCAACTGTGGACGAGCGAATCGACCATCTGGCACGTGTGATGGAGGTGATGATGCAGCAGAACGCTGAGATGAATCATCACATGGGCGAAGTGCGAAAGGTGAGGGCGGATATATCCACCCTTAGCAATCGCGTCGCTCATGTGGAGACGTCTATGCGCGCTCCTGTTGCATCAGCTCCTCCACCAAATACGTCCACCCCAGGGCAAGATAGGGATTCCACAACGAACCAGCGCAGCACCGCGAACCACACTGATGCAGGCAACGGTCACTCCAACCATACTAAGAAAGAAGGTTGACTTGGACAAGTGGCACCTTAAATTCGACGGGTCAACGAAGGGTATGACGGTGGAGAGTTTTGTTTTTAGGCTGGAACGCATGCGGATCCAATACCAGTTGTCGTACCAGCAACTCTTTTCGGACTTCCATTGCTTAGTGAAAGGGCCAGCTCTCAAGTGGTATTGGCAGGTACTGGAGGACCACGCCGACGATGAGTCCTTTGACTACTTCGGTTTAAAAAGGGAGATTTTGTCGCAGTTCAAGTCGGCAGAGTCGGATTACGAGGTGATCCGAGAGATTATGGAGCGGAAGCAGCAGCCCCAAGAGAGCTTTGACGAGTTCTACGCCGACGTCCACGATCTGACGTTCCGACTGAGGCAAAGAATCCCGGAGAACAAGGTGGTCAAGATTATTAAGGGCAACCTGAAACCGTACCTGGCCAACTTAACGTTTGCCACAAAAACTGAAACATTGGCGGAGTTGAAGTTAGAATGTAAGAGGGCGGAAATATTAATGAAGGAAAATAGGTCTAAGGCGAAGCCAGTTAGTGAAGTAGGAGTGAGTAGCGAGGTTTGGGCAGATGTTCAGGAGAATGATTTCAGTGTGGAAGCGTTCAGTAGGGACAATAAGAATGTTAGTGTTAGTAGAAATGTGTCTCGTGCCCCTGTCACCCAAAAACCTCCTAAACCCACTATTCCTACAAACTTCCCTAGTCCTGTTACAAGTTCGTCGTCCAATGTCCATTGTCAAAATGTTAGTCCTGTCCAAAACCAAATGTTTTGTCCGTCCCCGTTTCACCTTATGTTGTGTTATGCTTGTGGCATGCCGGTGGATTTTTACACAAAGGACCCGGCAGAAGCAGCAAAAGACACAAAGTGTAAGTCCAATTTTCATTTCATGAGATGTTTTGCGTGTGGTGGTGACTCGTCTTTTTGTGTGTTTAAGCCAGAGGCGGGAAATCGGGCGTTGGCAGAGATGTCCGGGAACTCTGCCTCAAGCCAGGATAGCCCGGAGAAGTGATGGAAAATAGGAAAATAGAAATTTAAAGAGGGATAAAGAAATAGAGAGAAGGAAACAGTAGAAGAAAATAAAAGAGTCGAGTTAAATAGAGATAGTTTGCATGTTAGGAAATTAAGGTACGAAGAAGCCAGAAGGCGGATATTCTGTGAGGAAATCAGCGCCAAAAAGAGGAAGAAAAATTTTGAAAAAATAGGGAAAATGAGGGAAAAGCAGAAAGTTTTTAGGAGAATTAAGAAAAAGATCATTTCGACCATAGTAACAGTACAGGGCGACAATAGGTTGTTCGCGAAAACGGAGATCGGTGGACGAGAGGTGCTCGCGCTCTTAGATTCAGGGGCCGGGGCCAGCTGCTTGGGAAAAAACGCCCATAAATTGCTCGAAGGAAAAGAGAATCTGATTCTGCCGATTCAGGGCCAGAATGTAAAGACTGCTAATGGGGGTGAAACCGCGGTTAGCGGAGTAGTGACTCTTCCAGTGCTCTCGGACAATACCACTCGAGAGCTGGAATTTCTAATAGTGCCGGGGTTGCAGCAGGAGGTCTATCTGGGGATCGATTTCTGGAAAGCCTTCCAGCTTAATGTAGTCAGTAGGGTGCCCCAAATCAACTCAAAGGCTAATGTCGTGTCAGAGCTCGTGCCTACTGAGGGTGCTGAGCTGAGTCCCGAAGAAACTGTTGCTCTGGATCGCGTAAAAGCACAGTATCCTTCATTCGCGGTACTTGGGTTGGGCAAAACCGACGTAGAGGAGCACATCATTGAAGTGACTGATGAACATCTTCCCGTGAAACAGCGCCACTATCCTATTTCTCCGGCAATCCAAAAATTAATATTCGCGGAACTAGACAGGATGTTGGAAATGGGCGTAATAGAGGAAAGCAACAGCTGCTGGAATTCCCCCGTATCTCTAGTCATCAAAGGAACCAAAAATCGTTTATGTTTGGACGCCCGCAAGTTGAATGATCGAACCATCAAAGACGCTTACCCACTCCCACATATCGATGGTATTCTAAGTCGGCTTCAGAATACCAGGTACATATCTGCCATTGATTTAAAAGACGCGTTTTGGCAGATACCTTTAGAGCGAATGTCCAGGGAGAAAACTGCTTTCACTGTACCTGGTAGACCTTTGTACCACTTCACAGTAATGCCATTTGGACTGTGTAACGCGGCACAACGTATGTGTCGTTTAATGGACAAGGTCATCCCCGCTTTGCTTCGTGATTCTGTGTTTGTTTATTTAGATGATTTGCTTGTTTGTTCTGAGAGTTTTTCGTCCCATTTGGATTTGTTGTCCCGTGTTGCAAAATGTCTTCGTGATGCAAAATTGACGATAAACGTTGAAAAGAGTAAGTTCTGTTTTCCCTCGTGAAGGGTGGATACCTTGCCGCGGTACGAGGGTTTAGTCGATAGCCACGGGGCTACGTTTCCCTTGTGATCATAGCTCCGCATGGCACTACATCACGAGAGCAGCCTAGCCTCGCTGGGGCGATGACAAAGATCTACCCCCTCCCAATCCAGGGTGTTACGCGATACCGTGCCCATTGGACGTTTGCAGCCGGGAGGCAAATCGTGGCTGTAGTCGAACGGTGCCTCTCTGATACCGGACCGCCTCAGAGAGTAACCATGGTCTTACCGCGGTATTGGGCTCTGCCGTGGCGGACGACACATTCCCCTTAATCCACCCTTGACCCCAAGCTGGCCGTGTCCGGCGAGGGGTCGTACGAACAAGATGAATACAACTCAAAATTCAAAACAATCAATAACTTCGTTTACTCCGCAGCAGAGGAGAACTATGCTGGAGCAAGAGAAATCACAACGCCGGAGGACAAACTCTATTTCAAAGTCAACTGGGGGACCGACAACGATGGTAACTACGGGTCGGTCATCCTCGAAACTGCTAGCAAGTGAGAGTGACTTAATGAAAGCCAGCACCAGTGCGGCTGCATACGCAGGTAAGCAGAAAACGGCGGATGCAAACTTCCATCAAGCGCCGGCACGAACATCAACCTCTCAATGTCTGTGGCAATGGTCTCGGGACCTGGCCTCAGTGATCCGAAAGAGAAGGAAGACGCAACTAAGCTTCTATCAAAGGGAGAGACCGCGATGGCAACTACGGGTCTGAACTCCTCCCAAAAGACATCTCCCCGACGCTTTGCGTACTGGGATAAAAGGAAGGCTGCAAGGATCCTGGAGAAATATGAGGGAGCATCGCAGGATACACTATCGCTGAATGAAAGGAAGATGGTGGAGAAAGCGAAAGCTCTGATACCAAATTTCCAAAGGCCCTATGCGCCTAAAAGGCTGAACGGGAATCCCTTCAAACGCCAGAGATCGGACGGAAAGGTGGATCCCCATCCGAAGCGGCAACAGAATATCCCAGTAGTGGGCAAACCCAGCTTTGCTAAAGTGACCAAGGACAGGATCCTTATAGGTGTCATTGATCGAGGCAACGACCGTTGGTCCATCCCTAGAGACCGGTGGCTGTATGTCCGGAACGAAATTGGCAGGGCCCTTCTCGACATATGGCGTGAGTCTCCGGGTAGTCCGCCGCGGGGTACAGACGCGGGTTGGCACCAGGGTCAGATTAAAGTTTTCGCGTGTGAGGATGCAAGAACTGTTGCACTGTACAAGGCAGCAGTTGCAAGACTGGGTGAAGTCTACCCAGGGGCAAAAATCGAGGTCGTCGACTGGAAGGACATTCCGGCCCGGCCAAGGGAAAGGGCATGGATTCCTGCCATCCCTGCTGAACCGGAGAATATTCTTGAGATGCTGCAGGCCTGGAATCCGTCTCTCCCGACGCAATCTGGTCGAGGGTGAGGTTGGGCGTCATAGACAGGTGGTTTTAACTTTGAATAAGGAGGCACTCGAGCCCCTTAAACGGTGCAACGGACGAGTGCATTATGGAATGGGTCAGATCGTGATCCACGTATACCGTGGCGATGCACAACGCGCTGCCATTCCGGCCGCTTCGAAGGACTCGGAAATCGAAGGACCAGAAGAGGAGGCAGGGGTGTCAAACGCGGATAGTATGGTATCCGCCACGTCAAATTGCGAGGAAGCCGTGAACGACTCGGCGATGGAAGATAGCCTAACGGACGCGGAAGACCTCGACCGCACGGTGGTGGAGGGCAATCCGGTGCACACTAACGTTGATGCCGCTTCAGACAGTAGAGATTCCGCCACGCCAAATCGTGCAGATAAATTGTCGTTGAGAGATAGGCCCCGGGACGGGGTAGACCTCCACGACGGTACGACGGTGGTAGGGAAGTCTGAGCGCTCTCATGTTGGTTGTGCTTCAGATTAACCTGCACAAATCTAAAGCAGCCTCAGCTGCCCTAAGCAGTCGTCTTTATAAAGGCGACGTAGACGTGGTCCTTATCCAAGAACCCTGGGTTAATAGCTCAAGGATCTGTGAATTGGGGGCTAAGGGGTACAAGCTCATCCGAGCTAATGAGGAGGGCAAGGTCAGAACCTGTATCTTGGTCAAGTCTGAGCTGAACACCTTTCTCTTACCCAACTATTCAAATGGTGACGTTACAGCTGCCAGCTTAACGGTCGGCAGCACCAGCCTAACGATGGCGTCGGTCTACATGCCCTATGACGCCGAAGAACCTCCTCCACAAAAGGAGGTGAAAGATCTGGTGGAAAATTTCTGCACGGGTCATCTTATTATTGGAGCTGACGCTAATGCTCATCACGTCCAGTGGGGAAGCTCCGATATTAACGCTAGGGGGAGTCTCTGTTTGACTACCTACTAACAACTAACCTGGTGGTTTGTAACGTGGGTAACGAGCCTACTTTTATCACCAAAGCCCGTAGGGAGGTCATAGACCTCACTATTTGTAGCGAAGGCGCTTATGAGTGGGTTAGGAAATGGCGTGTTCTTGAGGAGCATTCATTTTCCGACCACCGGTACATAGAAATTGCCTTAGATTTTTCTGTTGAGCAGCCAGTTATGAAACGCAATCCACGCAACACTAATTGGCAGCTACATAATCAAATATTAGTTAAGGACCTACCAGTGTTACCCCCACAAGCTCCATCATCAGTAGGAGAACTGGATGATCTGGTTGCGACCTTTACAACGGCGCTCTCAAATGCCCTAGAGCAGGCTTGTCCAGTGCCGAAACCACGCGGTAAACATAGACCACACTGGTGGTCCTACGACCTGGATTCGCTCCGCAAGTCCTGCAGGAAGCAATTTAATAGGGCCAAGAGCCTCGGTACGGAGCCTGAATGGCTCGAATATAAAGTTAAACTGAGGGCCTATAAAAGGGCCCTAAGGCAGGCGAAGAGAACTTCGTGGAGAGATTTCTGCACCGGGGTCGAAAAGGTCGATGATACGGCGAGACTTAGACGAGTGCTCTCAAAGACTCAAACAGCCATTAGCTATTTGCGGAAGCCTGACGGATCGTGGACTAGCACGGAAGGGGAAACCCTGGAGCTGCTATTGAATACACACTTTCCGGGGAACTTGCATGAAGCACCTTTAGCATCTGCAACAAATATGGCAGTGAATATACCCATCACGGAGGAAAGGGTAAGGTGGGCGATCAAAAGCTTTGAGCCGTTCAAGGCTGCTGGGCCAGACGGGATTTTCCCCGCACAACTCATAAACACGTTGGAAACATCGGCTAAATGGCTGGTATTTCTCTTTTCAGCCTGCCTGGCTCTCAACTACATTCCGCACTCCTGGAGAAGCGCCAAGGTAGTCTTTATTCCTAAGGCTGGGAAGGCCTCACACTATGAGCCTAAGGACTACAGACCGATCAGTCTCTCGTACTTTGCACTCAAAACCTTCGAGAGGATAATTAGCGATTATCTCTCCTCTACTATTGATAGCAACCTTATCTCTAGCTATCAACATGCATACACCAAAGGTAAATCAACGGAAACTGCGCCTCACAGCCTTGTCTCTGTTATTGAAAAATCGTTGTATGAAAAAGATTACTGTCTCATGGCCTTCCTAGACATTGAAGGTGCTTTCAACAATATAAGCCCGGAGGCTATTAACACCGCTCTAACTAATCTGGGCATAAGCAGGTCTCTTATTGGACTAATTGATAAGCTACTAAAGGGAAGGAAAATAGTTTCTACACTGGGCACAGTTGATTTCTCACGCTATGTCACAAGAGGAACGCCTCAGGGTGGTGTTCTCTCTCCGCTTTTATGGAACCTCACTGTAAACTCGTTGCTACGAGACACAAGCTGGGGGGGGCGGGAGGATAGTTGCATATGCAGACGATTTAGCTATTGCATACAGGGGCAAATTCCCACAAACCCTGTGTGACTTGATGCAAGTAGCACTGCGAGCAGTTTCCTCGTGGTCATCTCGCTGCGGACTTAATATCAACCCGGGAAAAGTGGAGCTTATCCTTTATACCAACCGGTACAAAATACCAACGCTAAGCCTACCAGAACTAAATGGCGTGCGCCTGAACTTGGCTGACAAAGCCAAATTCCTAGGCATAGTTCTGGATAGAAAGCTTAACAATCCTGGCCAAAATGGGATATTAAAAGATCTAAATATATTTACACCCTAAGAAGAAGGGATATATCTATATTAATAGGGGTTTTAACCGGGCACTGCCTTATTGGAAGGCACGCAGCAAGTCTGGGTGTACCCTACCGACGATGCTGTAGGAGTTGCAAAGATGATGAGGAGAGGAAACGGTGGAGCATCTCATCTGCAACTGCCCGGCTTTAAACGGCGCGATAAGGCGCTTTTTCGGAGTTCCCTTCCTGGATAGCCTACGCCAGGTAGCGGAGCTGGACATAAAGGACTTGATGGCTTTCATCAAGTCATCTAAATGGTTCGAGGAGGTTTAACGGTGTCGGTTTTTAGGAGTGTCAGCCCCGGGATTCTGCTATGTGGAGAGTCCCAATAGCACTGGGATTTTCCATATGGCCGGGTCCCGGGACTGACTTTCCTAGTGTTGATGGTATCACAACGGGCCTTTTAATACTGGCCTAGGTGTGCCTTTGCGGCAGCCACTTCTACCTAACCTAACCTAAGTTCTGTTTTAAAGAGGTGCGTTATTTAGGGTATGTTGTAGGCGATGGATGTATCCGTACGGATCTAAATAAGGTGGCAGCAATGCGAGACTTCCCGGAACCCCGAACCCCGAAGCAACTCAGGCGGTTCCTAGGAATGACAGGCTGGTACCGTAGATTCATACAGGATTACCCGACTATTGCAGCACCACTGCACGACTGCCTCACAATTGACAAAATAAAATATTTTAAAATGACGGACGAAGCAATGCAAGCATTCAAGTGTTTAAAACAGAAACTCATTTCTGCGCCGGTGTTAATCCATCCCGATTTCAATAAACACTTTTATGTGCAATGTGATGCATCAACGGACGGAGTTGGAGGTTTGGACGAGGACGGAAACGAACGACCGATTGCCTACGTATCAGCAAAATTAAATAAAGCTCAAAGAAACTACAGTATCACAGAGTTAGAGTGTTACGCAGCGGTCCTGAGTATAAAGAGGTTCCGGCCTTACATTGAGGGATTGCCTTTTACGGTGATAACAAACCATGCCAGCTTGAAGTGGTTGATGGGTCAGAAGGACTTATCTGGTCGGCTGGCAAGGTGGAGTTTGAAGTTACAAGGATACAACTTTGATATCCAACACCGTAAAGGCGCCCAAAATGTAGTGCCGGACGCTTTATCCAGGGCCGAAATGAATGAAATTTTGTTAAGCGACAGGGTCCTTGATGTCGATATAAGCTCACCATGCTTTAAATCGACAGAGTATCAAGAACTCATAGACACCGTGACATCAAATCAAGACAAACTGCCCGAACCCACGTACGTGTGATGGTAATGTCTATGTGTTCGTATGTTAGATCATTTTTCGAAGTTTGTTTTTTTGAAACCCATGCGTAAGGCAACCTAAGCTGAAGTGGTAAAATTTTTTGAAAAGGATGTTTTTCATGTGTTTGGTGTGCCAGAGTACGTACACTCTGACAATGGCAAACAGTTCGTGTCAGAACTGTTCACGTCGTTTTTAGCAAAGTATGGTGCAACACACATAAGGACAGCGTTCTACTCGCCACAAGGCAATGCGGCAGAAAGAGTAAACCGCTCGATTTTACAAATAATTAGGTCCTACGTAGGAGAAAACCAAAAGAACTGGGACAAGCATATTAGTGACGCTGCATTTGCTCTAAGAAGTGTGACCCATTCCGCCATTAATACTCCACCGTATTACGCGCTGTTTGGTATGCCAATGGTGCAACATGGTGCATAGTTCGAACTATACAGAAAATTAGGGACAGTTAAGGATGTAGACTGCGAGGTGGAAACATCTGCAGATAAACTACAAGCAATTAGGAATAAGATTATGCAAGAGCTGAGGTTGGCCCACGAACGTAGCAAGAAGGTTTATAATACTAGAAGTAGGGATGTGTCGTTCAAAATTGGACAAATGGTATACCGCCGAAATTTCAAACAGAGTTCCCAAATTGACAACTACAATCCCAAACTTGCCCCAAAGCAAGTAAAGTGCGTAGTATTAAAAGCAATTGGTAACTCTATGTATGAACTCGGTGATGTTAATGGAAAGAAAATCGGGGTATACCATGCTAAAGACATATTTGTGGCATGATGTTAATATATGTTGCATGTTACTTGTTGCATCTTTTGTAATCACTTTTGAACCTGAAAATTTGACCTTAGGAAATTGACTAAAATTTTTTTTATTTTTGTTTGTAATTATTTTAGGTTTTTTTCGACTTGACCATTTTTTTTTATTATACATTTCAGACTTGACACATATTTTTATTTACATACTTGCAACTTGACCAATTTTCTTTCGATCTGTGATATAGTTTTAAGTCTACCCTGTGATATAGGATTAAGATTCCCATCTGTGATACCCTAGCTTAGTTTTTGCTTGAAAACCCCAGTGATAATAGATTTAGTTTTTTATTTAATTTGTGTGTCACAATTAATGTTAAGTGTAATAGATGTTGTAGTAGATGTTGGGTAAGAAGCGAACTTGAAGCCCGGCATTAGATCGTGGGTAGAGGCCACACGTTAGCCCTATACGTGCAAACCAACCCAAGGCTGCGTTATGAATTTCTTTTACGCACACGCTCCATGATGCAGGCACCATCGGCGGATGCGAGCCTGTAACGACAGCCTTTGAAGATTTCTCTGACTACGCGCAAGCGGGTATATGAGCAGAAGTATGGGCAACCGCTAACCGAACTCCCTTATTCGTTTTTACGATATTTGCATAGCGGATGGTTAATGGTGTGAGTAGGTTAAAATGTTGCTTGTACATATGCACATATACGTGCCGCTTAAGTGCCGAACGCGGATTGGTTTGACCAAAGCAGGCAGGCAATTCGTGCCGTACGATGTCCGAAATGCCGCAAGGACAATGGTGTATAAAAAGGGGTTCCGCTGATCGACAGATCAAAATTGGAAATGTCGCGGTCTTGATCGAGTGCCAAAGTGTAAAAAAAAAAGTTTAAGTTTAAAGTGCGTTTTCACCTTAAAGTGTAGGTGCGCGTGTGAAAAAAAAGTATATTTTTGCAAGTGCGGTCTCACGTTGAAGTATACGCGAGCGTAAAATAAATTAGTGGATCACTGATACCAGGGAATCTTCCCTAGGTATCTGACCAGCGCCAGGAGAGCCGCCGCCCCAGGGCGAGAAAATCCCTTCAAGCAATGTGCAGAGTCACCGGTAAGTCACTTTGTGAAATTTTTAAAGTTTTTGAAAAGTTTAATAAGAATAGTTTCCGTGAATGCTAAAAATTTTTTTTGGTGAATTTAGAGATTTTTTAATTCCGGTGTAAATCCTCGGTTAAAATTTATTTTTGTTAATTTAGATTGTGGTTTTCTGGCAGGGGTTTGAAACATTTTTTTTTAATAAATTCGTATTTATTTGTTTATAAATAAAATGATGCTTCGTAATTTTTGATCTCTTTGTTTTAAAAATTTTGTGGCCCTAAAAAGGACCGTTTATTTCATTGCCTCAGCATGCACTAAAATATTCCTGAAATATTAAATAATATTTTTGAGCCCCAAAACCGTTTCTCAATTTTTTTTTTTTTTTTGTTTTCTAAAATTTTTATTCGAAAAATTCCTAGAAGATTAAAAACTGCATAAATGCACTTACGTGTACATATGTATGTAAATATGTACACGATCATGAACGCAACAAACAGGTTGGTTTGTTGTTGTAAATAATTTGTTTTGCACTTTTGTCAAAACCAGATAATTTTAAACCACGAAGTATAATTTTTGACCCAAATCCCATTTTTTTACCTTTTAGATTTTACTTGAATTTTAAGTTAGATAAAACTTAATTTAATTCTGAAAATTCAAAAATATAAAAATAAGCACAAGTGCACTTACATGTATATATGTATGTACATATATACACGAGCACGTATGCAAACAGAGAAAAAGAAGAAGATTTTTTTTTTGTAATAATCGATGTGGATTTTTGGGAAATTTTTTTGAGAAGAAAACAATTTTATAAGTTAGTTAAAGGCCAGAAAACAAAATCTAGAAGGGAATTTGAAAAATAAAAATATTTGAAAAAAACATGCATATACATTTTTATTGCAGCTCACGAAGCTAACCGAAGGCCGCGACATTTAAGTACATAAACGCTCGCCAACAAAATACATAAAACCACACACAAATTCACACATAGAAAAACACGGAAAACAACAACGAACGATCATATCACACGTTCACATATATAGCACTAAAAATCTTTGGAGGACTTTTTACTTGGCCAAAAGGCAACCTTTGGGCCAAAAAAAACCAATTTTGGAAACCAGGTGAAAAATCATATTCACACACACACACACTCACTCATACCAAACATAGGAAATCGACATCTACCAACATTTAATATCATACCGGCACG
The DNA here is from genome assembly GCA_964058755.1 of Campiglossa producta. Classification (NCBI taxonomy): domain Eukaryota; kingdom Metazoa; phylum Arthropoda; class Insecta; order Diptera; family Tephritidae; genus Campiglossa; species Campiglossa producta. The sequence continues at coordinate 43,119,091 of CAXKVI010000006.1, read as the reverse complement.
TCAAACACTACAAAAGAGGGTAGAACACAACATTTTTCCATTACAACTCAGGATCAGTATTAGCAACATCACTAATTGCCACAGCAACATGTACAGAGTTTGGGCAACGTCATCAGCAATATCTACTTGGCAACATCTACTCTGAAACATCCACTCACCACACATATACACGGCGACACGAAACATAGCACTAACACAGAAACACCGCAGAGAGGAGAGAGTAACTAAGCACGGTTCAGCGACAGCGTGCTCACCAACTTTGAAGTTTTACTACCACCACCATCACACACACTTTTGTACATTTGAAAGGGTGCATTACCCAACCAACTTTTTGAAAAAAAACTTTCAAACTTTGGAATTTTGAATTGTTAAATTTTTACATTTTATGAATTTATTTAAATATTTATTTCACTAGCTTTATAAGTTAGTGAGTAGAAGTTCGATTGCATTTTGAATTTTTCTTACCTTTAAGTTCTTGTTTTTTTTTTTTTGCAATTTTTCGATCGTGCCGACTCGAGCTAAGGCATATGCGTAGGCACTGAAGCGCACGCTGCCACTTGAAAAATTGATTTTTAATCCTTTTTTTATTTGTGGTTTTGCATATTTTAATTTTTTTATAAAACCTTTTACATGGAATTTATATTCCCTTTTTTGTGCACTTTTTTTATCTCGTTTAGAGCTTCTACCCGAATTGAAACTTTTGTTGTTTTTCAATACAGGGTTGTTAAATTCTTGGTAAACATTCTTCCTTTCAATAATTCACGTGCACTTTCACTTTTGCATTTTTTTATTCTTTTTGCATTTTTCTGTGCTTTCAATTTTTATCTCCAATTTAAATCATCCGTAGAAATTATTTTATTCTTTCTTTTGCGATACGATTTTTTTACTTATCACTGTAAGCACACTTCAGGTTTTTAAACATTTTTTTCAAACTCGGTTCCGCGATTTACATTTTTTTTTATTTTGTCCTTTTGACAAATTACTTTAAATTTATTCGACGCGAGATTTTTTTCGTATACGTAAAATTTTTTTTTAGCATATGCATAAAATAATGCATATGCACCGAACCGCTTTGTTAAACTAAAACCCAAAAGACAATTGTTCTTAAAAATTAGCCTTGACCACGGTCAAGCGGTCAAAGACCTATAACTGAACCACTGTCTTTAATATAGCCCTGTGTATGTTGTTTGTTTTTTTTCTCATTTCTTTTCAGCTAGCAACGTCACTTTGGTACCAACGTGGACTGTAAAGCGAGGTGAGTGTTTTGCAAAATAATATACACACACACACACATACACACACCTTCATATATATATTGTTAGATCTTTTTTACTCAGAGCGAGAATGCTCATACACACATGAATGTAGTTACCAATTTATCTGAGTGAGACCTCATACACATATATATATATAGTTTGTTTACAAATTTTAGAGAGAGGAGCGCACATACTTCCATACATATTTAATTATATTTAAATGTGTGCCTGTGCACAAATAACTAGATACACATTAGGCTGGTTGAATTCTAAGATTTTTTTGAAGTGTCAGTCGCCATTAAAATTTTCATTATCTTTTAAGTGTTAGGATTAGAAAATAATGAATAGTAATTTTTGTAATAAGAATAAATTTTCAATTAGCGTAAGGGTTTATTTCTATCTTTGAATAAGTTTTAATAAAGGTTGTTAATTATTGAAATTGTAAATTCCAAAGAAAATTGTCTTTGAAGTTTATGGGTTGAAGATTTTCTTTGCGTTAGTTACTTGAGTCCATAACATGTCTGACTAAAGACATATATTTGTTGGTGCAGGTGTTGCCCTCGTGGCAACCGATGGTAAGTTGGAGTAGTTGAAGCAGGTATGAAAAGCGAGTAAGTGCACATAGACGGACATTAGTCAGGTTTAAGGGGACTCTACTCGGGAAGCGGAGCCATAGTAGAGTCCAAAGGCTGTTCACATCTCGTGAACAGGAGGGGTGGGAAGGCTCCACCTGACTCGGACCGGTTTTCTCCCGCTTTTTCTATATCACTATTTCCTTTTTTTGCTTATATTCTTTCCCCAGGCATGAACTCTAATTTTGCTTCGCAACTGCTGGGAAAGGAGAAGTGGCAAGAACTGCGCCCCAATGCCGACGAGCCTCAGCCGGGCTACAACCATGCCGACCCGCCACTGCTCCTCTCCCGCACCAGGCAGTTACGTAACACATTGCATTGTCACAGAGGCCCGAACTATGTCCCAAGTTTCAAGTGTCTAGCTCAACGGGAAGCTACCTAAAAAGACTTTGCAAGATTCCGAAATTTCGTATGAAAAAGGTGGTGCAAACAAGAAAGCGACTTAATATAAAGGTTTTTTTATAATGCATTTCATTACAGCTTGAAAGTGAAAAAGGGTCTCGAATTTAAAAAAAGGGTCAAATATCGTACTTTTTTGAAAATGTAGGGTCCGGGGTCCTGGCTATAAAAGAGGGTCAAATTGACCCTTTAGGGTCCCCTACGAAAACACTGCACACTTGTACTGATACACTATGCCCCAAACTTTAAATTAATTGTAAAGTAGATATGGGTATTGCATGTACTAAGTGTACTTGATTGAGTGCAAAGTTACGGTTGACTTTAATTTTGTGAACTGAGCCACCTACAATTTTTTCGACGTCCATGTATTTTAATGAAAGTTGGTAGTATGGCCCACAACGTTTGAACAAAAATACATATATAACAATTTCTCGAAATTCGAATTATTTTCTAAGTAATAGCTATCAACACTTTTCGAAATTCCTCACTTTTTGATGATTTTTTCATGATTGGGCAAACCGATTTTGCTAATTTTTTAAATATATATCAAAGATGGCATCTTCTACTAAACAACGATTCTAATTTTTGCCCAAAAAATTTTTTCCAAACATTTTTCGCAATTTTCAACTTCTCCATCGAGGTCAGATGGCATAGTACACAGTACGTAGAGAAAAAAATTTCATGAAAAATTAACTAGTCTGTAAAAAAATGTAAATAACTCCCGCTCCCTTAAAGTGCCAAAAATTTTTTTTTTTGCTAATAGTTACTAATGGAATGCCCAACAACATCATACAAAATCGACATCTGCCCACGATGGAGAAGTTAAAAATTGCGAAAAATGTTTGCAAAAGAATTTTTTTTGCAAAAATTTTAATCGTCGTTTGGAAGAACATACCATTTGCAAAATCGGTTTAACCAATCGTGAGAAATTCATCAAAAAGTGAGGAACTTCGAAAAGTGTTGATAGCTATAACTTTGAAAATAATTCGAATTTCGAAAATCTGGACCAAACCTATTTTTTTCTTGTTGCTGTTAACCATACAAAAAAGTTTCAGAAAGATCGTACAACTTCGAAAAAAAGTGGCTCACTTCACAAAATTCAACTCAGTTGTTCTTTTTATTTTTTTTCTTTTATCATTATGTATATGTATCCACATAGGTAGGTAGGTAGGTTGCAGTGGCTACTAGTAAACGGAATAGTACACATAGGCCCGTTGTGATACCACATGGATCTGAATGACCCCATACTCGAACCATTTCGTGGTTTCCGCGTACCGCAGAATATCCTTTGGCTTAGCTCTTGATAACTCGCCAAGGTGATAGAAAATACCCGACCTCAGGTATTTCAACCGTTTGCCTCACTGTTTCAGGCTCCTCGTCTCTGCAGCTTCTGCATAAATCATTATGGGGAATGCCCAGCCTTTTCGCATGCCTGCCTAAGCCTATATGTCCTGTGAGAAAACCCATGAGTAATGAGAGCTCATGAGAGAAGAGGACGAACCCGACCCCACAATCGAAGACGATGGAATCGAAGTTCCACAACCCGACTATAACCAGGTGCGAGTAGCTATATCACGGCTAAAAAACAATAAAGCGGCGGGTGCTGATGGCCTGCCCGCTGAGCTATTTAAATGCGGCGGCGAGGAGCTGGTAAGGTGCATGCCCCAGCGTTTGTGCAGTGTTCTCTGCCCAATCCATAAGAAGGGTGATCCCGCAAACTGCGCCAACTATCGTGGAATCAGCCTTTTGAGTATCGCATATAAGGTCCTATCAAGCGTATTGTGCGAAAGACAGAAGCTTGACGTAAACCGACTGATTAGACCTTATCAGTGTGGCTTCAGACCTGGTAAATCTACCATCGACCAGATTTATAAAATACGCCAAATCTTAGAAAAAAAACCCGTGAGAAAAGGATCGACACACACCATCTCTTGGTTGATTTTAAAGCCGCCAGCTCTTGTGCAGTGTTCTCTGCCCAATCCATAAGAAGGGTGATCCCGCAAACTGCGCCAACTATGGTGGAATCAGCCTTTTGAGTATCGCATATAAGGTCCTATCAAGCGTATTGTGCGAAAGACTGAAGCCTGACGTAAACCGACTGATTGGACCTTATCAGTGTGGCTTCAGACCTGGTAAATCTACCATCGACCAGATTTATACAATACGTCAAATCTTGGAAAAAACCCGTGAGAAAAGGATCGACACACACCATCTCTTTGTTGATTTTAAAGCCGCCTTCGACAGCACGAAAAGGAGTTGCCTAACGCCGCTATGTCTGATTTTGGTTTCCCAGCAAAACTTATACGGCTGTGCAAAATGACGCTGAACAACACCACCACCTCGGTCAGAATCGGGAAGGACCTCTCCGAGCCGTTCGAAACTAAACGAGGTTTCAGGCGACCCCCTATCGTGCGATTTCTTTAATTTGATGCCGGAGAAAATAATACAAGCTGCAGAACTTAACCGCGCTGGAACAATATATTACAAGAGCGTACAACTGTTGGCGTATGCCGACGACATCGACATCATTGGCCTCAACAACCGCGCCGTAACTTCTAATCTAATCTTGGCTTGCGTCATAATGACGCTTAACCGCCTAGACGATTTTGGCCGTTTCGTATCAAAGCCCGCCAGTCATTCCTTTTTAGCGATAACTGACGCCAATTGGAAACCCCAAGGGAGTTCAAGTCATCCTCCACCTGTTGTTTCCATCTCAGTCGAGGTCTCCCCCTTCCTCTGCTGCCGAATTCGGGTGTCGATAGGAAAACTTTCTGTGCTGGAGCTTCTTTGTCCATTGGCATAACATGACCCAGCCAGCGGAGCCTTTGGGCTTTAATCCGCTGAACTATGGTCAGGTCTGCGTAAAGCTCGTACAGCTCATCCTTAAATTTCCTTCGATACTCGCCTTTGGCATCACGGGAAGGACCATAAATCTTCCGGAGAATTTTTCTCTCAAATACTCCAAGGGCCATCTCATCTTCTCTTGACACTGTCCATTATTCCGAGCCATACATCAGGACAGGTATGATGAGAGAGAGGAATTTACTTCTCAATTGCCTACTTAGTCCAAAGTAACACTTGTTGACAAGAGTGATTCTCCGTTGGATTTCTAGACTGATATTATTTTCGGTGTTAATGCTGGTTCCCAAATAGACGAAATCTCTCACCAATTCAAACTTGTAGCCATCAACGGTGACTTGGCTGCCAAGGCGCAGGTGCGCCGATTCTTTCTTTGATGACAGCAGGTATTTCGTCTTGTCCTCGTTCACCGCAAGACTCACTTTTTTTGCTTCTTTATCCAGCCCAGAGAAGGCAGCGCTTACGGCGCGGTTGTTAAGGCCAATGATATCAATATCATCGGCATACGCCAGCAATTGCACACTCTTGTAGAAGATTGTGCCATTGCGGTTTAGCCGTAACTTTTGCGTACTCCAAATTAGAAAAGGAAGCGGAAAAATGGGTTTGGTGGTGAACGAAGGTAAAACGAAGTACCTGCTGGCATCAAGCAAAGAGTCAGCGCATTCGCGCCTTGGCAATCACGCATCTGTGGGCAGCCATAATTTCGAGATAGTAAGGGACTTTGTATACCTGGGTAGCAGCATTACTACCAACAAAAATGTAAATCCATAGAAGGATAACTCTTGCAAACAAATGCTACTTTGGGCTGAGTAGGCAATTTAGAAGTAAAGTCCTCTCTGCACGAACAAAAACAACACTCCATAAGTCACTTATCGTACCCGTCCTGCTATATGGTGCAGAAGCATGGACACTGACAGCATCTGATGAGGCGGTTCTGGGAGTATTCGAGAGAAAAATTCTTCGAAAGATTTATGGACCCCTAAAAGTTGGCGACGGCGAGTACCGAAGAAGATATAATGATGAGCTGTATGAGCTTTACGCAGACGTGGACATAGTTCAGCGAATTAAAACCCAGCGGCTCCGCTGGCTAGGACACGTGGCGCGAATGAACGAGGACGCTCCGGCCCAGAAGGTATTTTTATCGGCACCCGCCGGTGGAAGAAGAGGAAGAGGGAGACCACCACTTCGATGGCAGGACCAAGTAGAGGCAGACCTGCGAGCACGCGGTATCTCTAATTGGCGCCAGTTGGCTCAACAAAGAACCGACTAGGGTAACATGTTGGACGGCCAAAATCTCCTAGACGGTTAAAGGCTATTTTAAGTAAGTAAGTAATGAGAGCTCCTCCCTTCTGAGCTTGAGCAGGTCTTCCGAAACACTCGGGACAATCTCTGGCCACACCAGTTTTGTATGATTGCAGGTACCTATGTTTTCCCATCTGTCCCTTGCCTGTTTGAGCAATATGTTCCTCGCTAATAGTTTGCTGGTCGCGAGCTGCATACCTAAACCTGTTTCGGTTCCGGTTTCGTTCTACTGGGGGTGAATTCTTGTTCTATGAAATTATACCTTGAAAAAATTTGTATGAATTTGAAGTTTCTTTTCATAAATTTTGTATGAAAATTCTTTTCATTTTATCATTTCATAGAACGAGAATTCCCCCCAGGACTGTGAAAGAGGAGCGGAGATGAATTGAGAGTTGCTCCGCCATCTCGTTAAGAGATTTGCGGCAGCTCTCCACAGCCCTGGAATTGAATGTAAAGGCCCCCAAAGCCTTGAGGGCTGCTCGGCTGTCAGAGAAGACGTACACATCTCCGCTATTGATATCCACTGTCTTCAGTAGTTCTACCGCTTCCTGTATAGCGGCCACCTCTGCTTGAAAAACACTACAGTGGTCCGGCAGCCGGAAGCCAAAATTTACACCCAGTTGGGCGGCGTAGACCCCACCGTCTACTTTATTATCAAGTTTCGCCTCATCTGTATACAAATGGCTTGAACCGTTGTCATGGGGAGGACCTCTCTCCCAGAATTCCCTTTCAAATATTATTATATGAAATTTCTTCTCGAAACCGTATTTCGGTAAGCAGTAGTCCGAGATGTGCGTACCATCCAGGTAAATTCCTAATACGAAGTACGAAGTATGCCGCTTATAGTTTACCGGATAATAAATAAAAGACTGCATTCAGTGCCTCAGCCGCCTATGGCCCCTCTACAAGAGTAAAGGGCCACAAGAGCCTTTTTAGCACGCTCCTGGATGTATGTATGTATGTTTATTTAAATAGTTTCCTGACACAACAATTTAACAGAATTATTATTACAGTGCCAGTCATGACTAGTAAAAATTAAAATTAAATTAAAACTTAAAAATTAAATAAATAAAATAAAAATTTATAGTAAAAAAATGTCTTTAAATTAAATTAAGTAAATACATAGATAACAATATTGAAACTTAATCTAAGAAGCATGTGTGGAAAAAGGAAAACGAAGGTAGGAAAGGATAGTTATACAAATTGGATAGTAGAGTAGAATTTCTGATAGCGAGCGAAAAATAGAAAAGTAAGGGAAGACTAGTCATAATAAGATTTGTAAGAGCCTACAAGTCATTGTAAAAACAAATTAAACATTCTTTAAAAAGCTGTGAATTGGGGATCAACCTTAATCTAGGTGGGAGAGAGTTCCAAAGACGAATCGAAATAATGAAAAATTTTCGCTCGGACAGTAGCATCCGATATTTGATGTGAGTGAGAAGCACTGACCTAGACGACTACAGAAAACGGAGCCGACTATAAAGGTAAAGTGGTTCCTTCGTATATATGATTTTGTGAAGAGTAGCTAGTGTTCTCACTTTTAGTAAATCATCAAAAGAAATGTTTAGCAACTTTTTAGCGTAGTATGAGACGTGGTCAAACCTTTTTAGTCCAAATACATATCTAGCAATGTTGTTATAGACAACATTTAATTTCATCTTGCTTACATAATCACAACTTGAAAAAATTTCACACTATATAGGAGCGTAGGTATTAAGTACGCTTTCGCTAAGAGTAGTCTTACATGCAATGGGGTAAAGTACTGTGTTAATCATAGTGTACGGAGCATACCATACACTTTTCCTACTGTGCGAGAAATGTGATCTTTCCATGTCAATGTTTTATTAAAAACTATACCTAGGTTTTTAGCGTGTCAACGTAATCAATCACTGAATTTTCCAATGTAACTTTGTCTAAACCCTCTGTATCTAGCAACTTTCTACGAATAACAATACATTTAGACTTCTTCGGGTTGAGACATAAACCATTCATAGAAGCCCACAAACCAATTTGTTTCAAATCGTAATTCAAATTAGCAATACACGAACTGACACGATCACAAGGACAACACGTATATAATTGTACATCGTCAGCATAGATGTGAACGTTACAATACTGTAGAACATCTGGCAAGTCGTTAATATTGTAGCATGCCAGCTAAGCAAAATAAAATGCTCACAGTTCAATATACTTTTGGCAATAACTAGGCCAAAGTATTCAAATCAATTTAGCTTACGCTGTACTTCTCCAATAACATAAACTCGATTGAACCCATACATATGTTTGTATGCACAAGTATGACTAACCACATAGAAATGTAAGTTTGTAAATTAGCTTACTCATAAAATAGCTTGTAAGCATATAAAAGAACGGCGATGAGCCGAATAAACTATTCCAACTTTATGACACAAAGCATTCACTTGCGTTTTAATTTTGGAATCATCGTGGGGCATCTTAATGCTCACTCAAATGCGGCTGTAGAGCTCAGTAAATACTAAAACACCTTCGAACCTTTTAGATGGCGATCCTGCCAGTTTAATTCACTACCTGAAAGCTAGATCCTGAAAGCTAGACCCTACAAAGCTAGATCCTGTAAGCTAGATCCTGAAAGCTAGATCCTGCATGCTCAAAACTAGATTCTGCAAATTTTGCATAGGCTCAAATCGAGATCCTACCAAACCAAATCCAACCCTACCTACCAGTACATTATGGTAGAAGAATACATTCCAGAAGGATCGGAAAACCCCAAAAATTACCCCAAATATACCCCTACAAAAATAGTAGTAGGTCCCAAACCAATATCCTTAGAGGAATATCGGCAAAGGCAAAACCGCCAAAAAGCCAGCCTTCACGAATTCAGACAAAAAATAAGCGGCGAGAATAAACCCAAAAAACGTGGGGCAGAAAACGAAAGCACGAAAAGGAATGTGCAGAGCTCCAGCGTATTATTAACATCAGCCGTGGGCAACAGAAAAGGATTTTGATAAACAAGCTAAAAAATATGCGCGAAAATGGGTGGAACCCAACAACAACAACAACAACGCAGAATCAACAAAATGACCAGTAGGAAATTTATAGAATAAGAATGTTAGAAAATAATAAATAAAAATATACAAAAAAAATATTTTTTTCATCAAATTAAAAAACTAGAACTAACAATAAAAAGGAAAATTGTTTTTCTCATTCATATTGTCTCAACCATAGGATATAAAACACATCCTATTACCTCCCATGGACAAGGCATTGCCCGACGATCTTGACTACGACGCCATAAATTATATTGTTGATAATTTAGAGCGTGAAAACGCGAATGAAACACGTAGGTCAAGATCTCGCAACAAAGGAAGTAATAGAAGCTATCTAAATTGGTTAAGACAGTATTGGCTTTATATAGGAATGGGTAGAGAACCCATAACGAGAGATGTTCTATACCCTACCACATTAGTAGAGGAGACAAACAGGTTGATTAATTTAACACGCCAGAATAGATACCAATAATAAAAAAAATTTTTTAACCTATTTTGAAAATTCATAAAAATTTCCTCAACCATAAACTGATTAATTTTGAAATCCCTTTTTTAATAAATATTTTATTAACGAAAATGGCCTCATGGTGGAAAATTGCTTTAAATAGCGTTTTAGTAGGATTAGCAGGATATGAAATCTTACCTTAAAATTCGGCAAACAATGAAAATGAAATTAGGGTAGTCAAATACGAACCACACCCGGTTGTAGAAAACAACGAAGAGCTTCCTGATAAATGGCTGACTATTTTCGCATGCGTAGCTACATGTTTAATTGTCGTAGTTGTAATTTTAATAAAAAATTATATAAAGAATAAATTGAGACACTTAAACAATGTACAACAACGCATTGAGCAAAAAGCCATATGTAAAGAGATGAATACATGGCAAGAAATCCACGACACATTAGCCGAAGAGAAAAATAAAGCTAATAAATCATACAAATGCATAAACAAAAGCGCCCCGATATCAACAGAAACCATAGTAAAGCATCTGAATATAATTTTAGAAGCCCTCAATAATATAAGACAGGTGATCAATTCGGCAAATCGAATCCTCACCACAGAACACCAAATCGAAGCTTATCAATTTTTCTCAGCCGTACGAGACAAATTGGTATCTTCCCTAGCTAGACACAATATAGAAATAACAATACCAACCACAGTAAAGGAAGAACTCCAGGTTGATTTTACTTTACTTTTATCAGAACGTGGTCGGAGCCGAACTCCATCACCTTCTTTGAATCAGACTCCACCAGTGGACAAAAACAAGGAACTAAAAACCCCAATTATCCCAATTATAAACGTCACAATGCCACAATCCGTAGTTGAATTTATTAAATCTGCTTCATCAGTGCTACCAGAGTTTGATGGTAAGCCGGAGAATTTACACAGCTTCTTAGACGCCCTTGATCTACTTGATCAAATCAAAAATACTCACGAAGTCGTTGCAGTAACAATGATAAAGACCAAACTAAAAGGAACGGCAAGAAATTTTATAAGTAATGAAAACACGATTGAACAAATAAAAACAAAGCTGAAAAGCGCGATAAAAGGTGAATCGGTAGAGGTTTTAACAACAACGTAGTAAAACGGCTAACCAATACACAACAGAAATACCAAATCATTAGAAGGAGCTTATATCTCGGATGGACTTAACCCAGACTTGGCAACGAGATATTCAACACAAGCAGCAGTCAAAGCTATGTGCAAAAACTGCTCTAATGACAAGGTCAAAATGATAATGCAAGCGGGAACGTTCACAACAATGAACGATGCAATCTCTAAGTTCACCAACAGCTGTACCGAAATAATGGGCAGCTCAAACACGATCCTAAATGTACGACAGCAAGGTCAGTACAGGAGTAGTTTCTGTGGAGGTTACCGTAGTAACAACTATGGAAATTACCAAAATCGGAGATTCAGACCACAACCGAGATATAACAATAACTCGAGGTCGTACAACAACAATAATAACCGGAGAGGATCACAAGCCCAAAACGGCAATAGATCCTACAACCAGAATGTGCGCGCCATAACCGCAACGGAAAACCAGGCAACTCCACTTCAAAATTAACTAAAAGAAAGATATGCGTACTTAACCTAAATTTAAACAGCTATATATCTACAAGGACATCATTAAACAACTCATACTCTTACTTTCTAATCGATACTGGAGCCGATATCTCCATAATTAAAAAACAGCAAATAAATAATAAAGAAAAAATAAACACTGAACAAATCACAGATTTGAAAGGCATTGGTCAGGGAATAACTAGCACTTTAGGCACAGTCAAAACAGATCTAAAAGGCGATGACCTTCTAATTTATCATAAATTTCATGTTGTAGAAGACAACTTCCCAATTCCATGTGATGGAATAATAGGCCTAGACTTCATAAAGAAATACAATTGTATCTTAGATTATAGCAAAACAGAGGATAAATTAATCCTAAGGCCATATGATTTTCCCCAAACAATAACAATGCATCTAACAAATTGTCTGTCTGTCAACACACTTACTATCCCTGCTAGATCTGAAGTCATTAGACAAGTTAAAGTAAATACCGATAACAAAAACATCTTCATACACACCAACAATTATCCGAAGGCATTTATATTGCAAATACCATTACAACTAACGAGCAAACTTTCGTTAGGATTATTAACACAACACATAACAACACAACTATTCAAAATTATAAAATTAAAAATGATATAATAGACCTTCAATTTCAGAATATAATAGTCCAATTTTATTAGTTCCTAAAAAACCACTTCCAGGAAAAACGGAAAAAAGATGGAGATTGGTTGTTGACTACAGACAAGTAAATAAAAAATTAGCAGCAGATAAATTCCCACTCCCAAGAATTGATGACATTCTAGATCAACTTGGAAGAGCAAAATATTTTTCATGCCTAGACCTTATGTCAGGTTTTCATCAAATAGAATTACACCCAGACTCTAGGGACATTACTTCATTCACTGCCGAAAATGGCACATATAGATTCAAAAGACTACCATACGGATTAAAGGTAGCACCGAATTCATTCCAAAGAATGATGACCCTAGCATTCGCAGGTCTCAAACCATCTCAAGCATTTCTCTATATGGATGATTTAGTTGTGAAAATACAACCTAAAATTACATCCAGAGAAATGCCTATTTTTCAGCCAAGAAGTAACTTATTTAGGACATAAATGCACAAACAAGGGAATATTACCCGACCCGAGCAAATTTGAAACAGTTCAAAACTACCCAACACCAAAAACAGCGGACGAAGTTAAGAGATTCGTAGCTTTCTGCAATTATTACAGAAGATTCGTACCGAATTTCGCAGAACACTCACGAAAATTAACTAGGCTTTGCAAAAAGAATGTTTCCTTCGAATGGACAGAAGAATGTCAAAAAGCTTTTGTCTACTTAAAGGAAGCATTAATTAGTCCAAAACTTTTGCAATACCCAGACTTCGATAAAGAATTCTGCATAACAACAGACGCTAGTGGGTACGCTTGTGGGGCAGTCCTCAGCCAAGAACATGATGGCAAACAGTTACCAATTGCTTACGCTTCTAGGTCCTTCACAAAAGGTGAAACCAACAAAGCCACAATAGAAAAAGAACTGGCCGCAATCCATTGGGCCATAACCTTCTTCAGACCATACATCTATGGTAGAAAATTCCTAGTAAAAACCGACCATCGCCCATTAACATACCTTTTTTCAATGAAAAGTCCTTCATCCAAGCTGACACGATTAAGACTCGATTTAGAAGAGTACGATTTTGAAGTGGAGTATATAGCCGGAAAAGAAAATCATATTGCGGACGCATTATCCCGCATAACAATTACAAACTTAAAAGATATGTCAATTAAAGCAAGTAAAATATTAAAAATAACAACAAGATCAGCAGCAAAACAGACCAGCAGTAATGCTGAAAATAAAGAAAGTCACAAAGAGAACCCCAAAATTTACGAAGCGCTAAATAAGTTTGAAGTTAAAAGACATGTCGAGCTCGTTTTCACTCCTCCGAAATTATATTTCAAAAAAGGAAAGAAAATTTGTAGCACTTTGGATACAAGCAACCTAATTGTTGAGGATAAGATTGACTTAGGACAATTCTTTACCAGGCTCGAAAGAGAAGCCGGCAATTTAGGACTTGTACAAATACAGTTGTCCTTAGGGGACAAATTGTTTAAAAGAAATTATACTGCAGTAGGCAAATTTATAGAAATGGGTAACAAAGTTCTCAAAAAGCTAACAATCGCTCTAACCCCAGAGGTTATATATGTGACAAATCCCGGGAAAATTAAAGAAATTCTGCATTCTAAAGGATACTACAAAGTTAAAAATATCGATGAGAACAACAATTTTACTTTAATACCGCATAAAATAGGAAATAGCAATAAAAATACTAAAGAAATTATAATTCATAAGAATAGACTTAAAGCAATATAACTACACTAGTAATAAAAAAAAAAAAAAAACACAACCAAACAATTAACACTCATCTATCCATTTTGATAAACAGACAAAAAACTTCATTCACAAAATAAACAAAAAACAAAGAACTCCATAAACAAAGTCTTTACTCTAAATATCAAATTACCGTTATGCAATATATTGCAACTGCATAACAAAGAGCAATTAAATTTTTGTAAACGCTAACAAACCTTTAGTAGGTCAATAAGTCGCTTTAATAGTCGTATACAATTGCCTTCAAGTGCATACGACTATGCATAAGCCGGATGGTGTAGCATTACTCAGAATGCTTTTTACTGTCAATGCACTTTTATGCATTTCCAAATATTGACCCACTTAAATTATATTGAACCCAACGGGAAAAAAATGTAAACAAAATAAAGTAAGAAAACCTTTTGCCAATAGCATAACAATAAACGATAAGCTAAGTGAGTCAAACATTTTATTACCTAATAATTAACTGTTACTCAATAAGTCATCGAATAGAATACTCATACATTAACCAAAATGTATGAGCATTCTTTTAAAGAGAGGAGGTGTAGAATGCCAGCTAAGCAAAATAAAATGTTCACAGTTCAATATACTTTTGGCAATAACTAGGCCAAAGTATTCAAATCAATTTAGCTTACGCTGCACTTCTCCAATAACATAAACTCGATTGAACCCATACATATGTTTGTATGCACAAGCATGCCTAACCACATAGAAATGTAAGTTTGTAAATTAGCTTACTCATAAGGTAGCTTGTAAGCATATAAAAGAACGGCGATGAGCCGAATAAACTATTCCAACTTTATGACACAAAGCATTCACTTGCGTTTTAATTTTGGAATCATCGTGGGGCATCTTAATGCTCACTCAAATGCGGCTGTAGAGCTCAGTAAATACTAAAACACCTTCGAACCTTTTACAATATAAAGAGCAAATAACAGAGGCCCAACGATTGAACCTTGTGGCACACCTCGTGAGACGTTTAAAAAGTCAGACCGTATACTACCGATACTTACGGCCTGAGTTCTGTCACCAAGGTAAGACCTGATAAGGGCGGTAGCATGACTTGAAAAATTAAAAACAGAATCAAAAGCCTTCGAGTGGTGAAGAAGTGTTAAAAACGCAGTCCAATTTTCATCAACTCGCTCACGGATGTCCTCTATTACAGATAATAGTGCTGTCGTGCAACTTCTCTTACATCTAAAACTAGACTGACTTTCAGTCAGGAGCTTGTTGTCCTGCACATATGTACTAATCTGCCAGTGTATGATTCGTTCGACTACCTTACATAGAAATGGTAGAATGGCGATGGGCCTATACTCGTTGTTCGGCTTTCGGATAGGGATGACTTTGGCGGCTTTCCAGCATGACGGGAAAACACAGGTCGTCAGGATCGAGTTGATCAGGTATGTTATAAAGGAGAGTATTTTAGGGAGGATAATTTTTAAAAATTTAGCACAAATGCCGTCAAACCCCATAGCATTGGACTTAACAGAAAGTATGGCTTGCACTACATCACATTCATCAACACGAACAAAATCAAGAGGACTAACATTAATATTCGTACGAACACGATAGTTTTCAGTACTTATTCTATCTGTAGGAAGTGGCAGATTCACAAAGTTTTTATTTATGTCGTTTACGTCGACATCAGGGAGGACAGATGACACTTTCCTGGATTTACCTATCCCAATTTCCTTGGAGTGTAATGAGGGTGGTTGCTGTGCGACCTTGCCCAATCCCGACTCTTGCGTCCCCGTTCGTACACTCTGGGCAACGTGAGCTATCTAGGCTCGCGGCAGAAAAAGAGGGAGTCTCGGTGGGGCCACTCTGACATACTTGGTTCAAGGGCTCACCGAGGTTTTTGCGTAGCGTCTGTTCACCATGAGGTGCGGCTGCAAGCGGGCGTCTGTCTTGAAACAAGCGGCTCGCTATATAAATGTGTAAATATTTTCCAAAAACCCCGAAACGGGTTGTGCGCTGAGTTTGGGACCCGCCACCAAAAAAACTTAATTCCAATGAAAACGAATTCAAAGCCTCGGATGAGAACCCCCTTTTATGTTGACGACCCGGCAAAATGAATAAGGCATAATGATTTGGATATTAGGGCATGTACCGGGAATGTCCGGACCCTTTCAAGGGACGGTACCGCTGCCCGACTGGTTGATGTCCTCATAGGCGCAAATGCCGACATCACCGCCCTGCAGGAAATGCGATGGACGGGGCAAGGAAAGATGACCATCGGTTCTTGTGACGTATACTACAGTGGCCAGATACGCGGCAAAGCGCGTGGTGTAGGATTTGTGGTGAGAAAGAGACTTCGCCGCCCAGTACTAGCGTTCACTCCTGTGGAAGAGCGTCTCGCTGCGATCCGCATCAAGGCGAGGTTTTTCAACATAAAATTTATCTGCGCCTAAGCGCCGACTGAGGAGACGGACGACGCAGAGAAGGACTCCTTCTACGATAAACTTGAATAAGCCTATGATCGCTGCCCCCTGCATGATATCAAAATCGTGCTCGGCGACTTTAATGCCAAGGTGGGCAAGGAAGGATTCTTTGGTCCTACAGTTGGAAAATTCAGTCTCCACGATATAACATCCCCCAACGGCACTAGGTTGATTGACTTCGCCGCTTCCCGGAATATGGTCATCAGTAGTACCAGATTCCAGCATAAGCAAATACTCCAGGCCACCTGGCGCTCCCCTGATCAAAGAACAAGAAACCAGATTGATCATGTCATGATCGACGGCAGACACAGCTCCACCGTTCTAGACGTGCGTACCCTATGCAGTCCCAATATCGACTCGGACCATTATCTTGTTGCAACCAAGATACGCACACGCCTCTGTGCAGCGAAGAAAGTACGCACAGTAACGGAAGGAGAGTTTGACGCCGAGAAGCTGCGCGTGACACAGACAGCTGATAATTTCTCCACTCGACTCTCACACCTGCTATCAGAGAGCAATCCTCGACCTAACGATGTAACCGAGCAATGGAAGCATATCTCTCACTCATTACGTACCGCCGCGGAGGGCACTATAGGGTTTCAGCGAGCCCGCAAGAACAACTGGTATGATGGGGAATGCACCGCAGCCTCGGTCAAAAAGGACGCTGCCTACAAGTAGACGTTGCGAACGTGGGCACCCGCAGTGTATGGCAACGCTATCGTGAGGCAAAGAAGGAAGAGAGACGCCTTTTCAGAAAAAAGAAAAGTGAGGCGGAAAGGCGTGAGTGAGGGGAGCTAGAGATGTTGGCTGACAGGAATGATGCCCGAAAATTCTATGAAAATATCCGGCGGATGACGGCAGGTTTTAAGACCGGGGCAAGTTCCTGTAAGGACAATAATGGCGACCTGGTAACCGACGTACAGAATGTACTGAAATTATGGAGGGACCACTTCTCGTCACTGCTAAATTGCGAGGGAGACGTCGAACCCGATACCCCAATCCCTGACGATGGAAAAGTCGTCCCACCACCTGACTATGATGAACTGAGGATAGCTATATCCGGCTCAAAGACAATAAATCGCCTGGGAAAGACAGACTACCCGCCGAGCTGAAGAGCTGGTAAAAAGCATGCATCAGCTCTTATGCAGAATATGGTCAGATGAGTGCATGCCTTCAGGTTGGAATTTAAGTGTGCTCTGCCCAATCCACAAGAAAGGCGCTCCCGCTAACCCCACCAACTACCGCGGAATCAGTCTTCTTAATAGTTGGACCAGATTTTCACGATACGGCCAATCCTGGAGAAGACCCATGATAAAAGAATCGACACTCACCATCTCTTTAAAGCCGCTTTTGAGAGCGCAAAATGGAGTTTGACTGAATTTGACTTCCCTGCAAAGCTTATACGGCTTTGCCAAATGACGTTGAGCAAAACCAACAGCTCCGTCAGAATCGGGAAGGACCTCTCTGAGCCGTTTGAAACCAATCTTTTACAAGAGCGTGCCATTGCTGGCGTATGCCGATGATATTGATATCATTGGTGTTTAGACCACCGGTCTAAATATATCGGTCGCCCCTCGTAGCAAACCGTAGTATCTTCCGCGCTATTACCTTTTACTTTTTATCTTTATACCGATAACAGCTCTTACCCCTTCGAATCCTACAAATGTAGGCTTTCGGCGGCGGTACAGAGCTACTATTTATCTAAAGACTCGATCACTTCTTTTCCGAGCATACGCGAGTCATCAGCTGCCAAACCAAGGTAAATTATCACTTAAATTTCCATATCATAATTTATTGTGCACTGTGTAATTATTTCCATTCCATTACATTTCCTTATCACATACTAGTTACATTTAATAAAACTATTTGTACATATTCACTTTCGAATCCCATTGTTTATTTACTTATTCACTCGCCGCTCTTTTCATTTTCTTTGCATATTATTACGTGCGAGCATCCCGCCATTGCCATTGGCCGCACGTTGTTTGCGTTGAACAAAGTAGCTTTTATACGTGACACCTAAAATCTTGTGCTCCGCCAATCTGAAATGTTATTTGTGAGGAAGTCTGCCAACTGGTGCACCTGCAATGGTTTTCTTGTCGCTTTTTCGCATTTACCACAACACCACACACACATACATATATACTTTACTGAACGCGGCGCCATCTACCATCTGTTAGCACTACTACAAATCTATTCATTTATTTTCGTGCTGCCACTCCGTTATTTTCGAGAGTCACCCGTCTTGAAAATGCGCTTGACGATACTGGGCGCCTTGAAGGTGATATAGCCACCCTGAAACCAAACCTGCTAAAGCAAGAAGACCAAATGGAGAATCAAATTGCTTCATGCGAGGTCAACGTCACCGGAATTCCCTTTCAGGAAGGAGAGGACCGGCAAAACATGTTTAACTCCCTTTGTTTGACTGTGAACATACGGCCACCGGTCCTAAAGGGCATATTTCGGCCACGTAAGCTGCACGACAGAGCGTTAGATCCGGCTGTTATAATAAAGTTCTTTTCAGCAGACCGAAATTACCTACTTAAATCCATTGCGAATTTCAGGCGCCATAAAAATAAAAATAATAATTATAAAAGTTTAAAATTAGTACATGTGGGCATAAATTCTGAAGCACCAATTTTTGCTAACGCATCGCTCACAAAATCTAATTACAATATATTTAAAGCAGCAATTCGCCTTAAGAAGAGGAAAAAAGGTTTTTCGGCTTTCACTATAAGGAGCGCCGTTCACATAAAACGAAAAGCCAACGACAGCCCAATAAAAGTGCCTAGCTTGCAGTATCTCGAAGATATGCTTGAAAGTGATCCTGGAAGCGGTAATCCCTTTCGTGATGACGGCGCTGAACCTACCGATGCTGTCGCCGATAATTATATTTTTAATCATGTCCCATGTTATTGCTACTATTCTACCTATTTCTTCTCTCTTTTATCTCTACTCTTATTTCGACTGTAATGTCTACTAAGTTTTCATTAGTTAAATGCAGTGCGGCGCAATTACTTTATCTTAATGATGGTTCTAAATAACTCATGGCCAAGTTCCGAAGACAACTTACGTACGCTATTGCGCATTGTATGCAAGCGAGCTAAAGGACTTAAAATTATTCCCATCAATGCACAAAGCTTGTACAAAAAACTCGACGAATTGAAATACTTGTACGAAGGTTCGGATATTGATTTAATATGTATATCCGAAACCTGGTTCACGTCACACCATACTAATGACCTGGTGA